>OVBE01008384.1:0-17258 GCA_900406425.1 Iberis pinnata | reverse complement strand
TTTCAGCATGTTTTGTTCACTTGCTTAGGACTGTTAGAAAAACCATCCCTTTACACTCAACTTGAATCAATTGCATCCATCTTAGTTTAGAGTGGTTAATGACACACCCGATTGGATTGACACCTATTACTATTACAACGACAATGATAGTGTAATATGAATTGATAATGTTAGAAACTGAAAAATCCTACTATCACTTTGCAGAAAATTAAAGTTCGATTAATCCAAATTTTCATTTCCTGTCCTGCAAGAAAGCAAAATAAATTTGCGAGACTTGCAGCCGGGCGAGTGGTGTACCCCATAACTCAACATTTACTTATCCTAAGATCAAGAATGCTCTGATAACAACTTGAAACACCCCATCCCGGACACTAAGTCCGCATACAGCCGTTTCACGCCAAAGTCACTAAGTGACTTAGCCAACCAGTCTTTTTTTAAGCCTTAGCCATTTTTTTCAAATTCATGTGAGGTTCGATATTTTTATTAAGCCTTTAGGTAATTCCAAGTATAAATGATGCAATGGAATAAAAGAGTGGTTTTATTAATATAAACAAGATTCAATACAACTTGTTCATTTTTTGCTATAAAAGTCTATGACAAGTTAAACATATTGATCCTATAAACTACCCAATCTTGTACACCACTCTTCCTTTCGGCCTTCAGTCTCGCACTAAGCCACATCCTTCCCAAAATCTCCTTTAGTCCCTGAAACAGAAAGAGGCATAAGTAATCCACAAATTACTTAGTGAGGCAATTTAGATTGCCTTAATTATTTAAGTTTAAGTTTAGTTTAATCCGTTTTCTTAAGTCTCTTATACAATTCAAGAAATCCAGGCAGTTCGCAGATTCGAACCAAGGATCTTGGTCGGATTGGGTCAGTACTGGCGGAATCACCCGTTCCCCATTCACTTGTCCCATCTGCCTCACCTTGAATCTGCATCAATAGACTGACCATAAATCTCCTTATCCGCTTAATCAGTTAGTTCCCATAAAATGCGACCATGCAATGATATTGAATTATGCATGACCATCCGTACGGTTCTTCACTCACAGACTTAGCTGTTTAGAGTGTCAGAATCGCCGGTTTGGCTAAGAGATGGAGCCTTGGCCGAAGCCATGGTCCGATTGCACTCAACTTAGTCTTTATTTGTGAATTATGCACTGAACCCATCATTTTCCCACTCAGACTGAATAGACTCACGATCTGCCCGTCCGTTTATCCGATCATGCCTACCTTGCTCTTAAATCATCAGCTTGAAGTGGTTTCCCTAACATAGCTAATTCATCGGTTTTACACTTGATGAATCGCATATACTCAGCAATAGACTTGGTCCCCTTGGTGTAGTGCTTGATATGAACCTTGAGATTACGCACATGTCCTTTGGATGGTTGAGCAAAGGTTTCAGCCAATAATGACCAGACATCAGCTGTGGTTTGAGCAGTGGCTACAACAGGTTGAACATTCAGAGAAATCGCACCAATTAAAGCACTATGAAGAAGATAATCTTGTCTTTTCAGGGGGGCCATAACCGGATTCTCGACGGTGCTCCCTTCAAGAACAATTGTCGGAGACGGAGCAGTAGTAGCATCAAGAAAGCCATGAAGCTCATGTCCAGCAAGGAACTTTTGCACTTGACGACTCCACATCAGGTAATTTCCAGTTGTGAGTTTGGTGATATTGGACATATTGATTGAGATCAAAGTGCTAGCTGGATTCGCCGGGTTGAACACGGTTGTTGTCTCTGCCGAGGTGTGAGAGCTTTCGTTAGACATTGTAGTAACAGAGAAGAAGAATAATAGAGAAGTGAGAGGAGAAACAGAGAACAAGTAAGTGAAACAGAGAAGAGAGAAAGAGATGAGCATAGGGAATTGTACGAGAGAGAGAGAGAAAGAAAAGAAAAAAAATGAACGGCGACTTAGACTAGGTTTTAGAGGATCTTGGTTTGCTCTGATACCATGACAGAGTAATAATATTTACTTATATTATTATTTGAGCTATTCTCTTACTTATATACATTAGACAATGACAAGTTAAGGAAAGATAATATACAATGCTTAATCTAAGTGATCCTATGTATATATGATATAACGGCTAGACCATAATCCTAACAACGCGCATTTATCTCTGTCTCTATATTGATCAATATAAGGAAAAGATGAAGAGCAAAAATGGATCTCTTTAAATATCAGAAGGGACGAAGCGTTTCATCTTCCATGAAACAAATTTCCCTAAATTTTTAGAAGGGATCTCTTTTAATATTTTTTCAGGTATTAAGGCTAACCTTATGTGGCAGAAAATAAGAAAGTTTGGGAAAAGTGATGTGACTAGCCTGACAAGCCACCAAAACTTCCTTTTATTTTATAGAATGATTTCGGATTGGATCTGGTATTTCTTGACCCATGCCTAGACCCATAACTCATTCAATTCAGAAAAATCACTCGATACCCAACTCCAAACGATACTTATCCACCTGAAACCCATCCAAAACCAGTTGAAACCATAAATCAAAACAAAGACGTTATGTTAAAATCCTCCCAAATTGTAGAAACAACAAATTTCTACGGCCCTCATAACATTTTGAATCCCCCTCAACATATTTCTTTTTAAATTCATTCACCACACTAGTCTGTTAGTCTCAGAATTATGTCAAGACTTATTCGCTATGGATCTATATATGCATTAGACCCGCGAATTAATATCTCATTTGACATCTCTATATAAAAATAATAACATCAATCATAAATTCTTTATATGTCACATTGTGTGTAAAACTATAATATTTTTCCTTTTGTATAAATAACTCACCTCCAAGTAGTCTTTTTGTATATAATATATATAAGAATAAAAATCAATAGTAATAAATAGCATATGAGACGCAAATTCATGCTCTCTCTCCGGCGTCCGGTTGTCTCTGCCTCTCCCGCTTCTCCTTCGCTTTTTCTGGTCCCGTTCACTTTCTTTGTGCAGTGAGTTTTGTAGCTTGTGTTTTTCGTAGGTCTTAGATTGGCTTCAGGCTTCCTTGTCTTTCTTTGAAATTGTAGCTTCTTCATGTTTGTGGTTTGCTCCTGGTTTTTGATGGTGTTAGTTTAGGTTCAGTTTTTCTCTTGGTGGCTTTTTATTGGTACTTTCAGTTTTCATCTAGCTCCATTTTGAACATATGAACAGTTTTATTTATCTTACAAAAACATTTCGGTGGGAAAGCTAGCCACCTTCTTGGTTCTTGGTATTCGGTTCTGGCATTTTAGTGGCTCGCGTTAAGTAAGAGAAAAGTCTGTACGAGTTATATTTCATACTTGTCTTCCGATATCGTTTTGACTTCTCAGTTTTTATTTCTATGTTGTTTTGTTTTCATAATTCTTATTCTCTGTGGATATGATAGTGCAAGAGCGTTTTAAGTTAGCCTTCAATTTGTTTGGTTTTTTCTTTTGGCTCTTGAGACTTTTATTAAATATGTGGCTTTAGAAATTTTGTTAAATTTGGCGGCTTTTGTAATTTAGATTAATGTATCTCATCATGTATTTCACTAGGTTTTTGTTCTTTTGATAAATCAACGTAGGAGTGATTTTATCAAATTAATTGGGTTCTGTTTGTACTTGTGAAATTACTGTGCTGAAATCACAATTTTATAGACCTTACAGGGATAGAAATAAAATAACAAAACAGTGAAGGGTTCTTCTAGAATATTTATCATGTCTATGTTCTAACTTGTGATCTCATTCCGCTATACGACATTATAAAATTGCCTTGTTGCTACGTTCTGCGGATTAAAGGTTTCTGGGTTCATCTTGCAGAATTCAAACCAAGCCTTTGTCACTTTAAATGGAGGAGCAGTTCATACTTAGGGTTCCACCGTCTCTTTCAGAACGAATTGATCGGCTTTTGAGCGAAGATGCCTCTACTTCCGACGAAATCCCTTTGGATTTGTGTTTCTCAGGTTGAGAATTTTAAGGGTTTATTCCTCCAAAATTTCCTCCTTTCTCTTAAATTTATGTCATTAAGTCGGAAATAATCCTTTTGCAATCTACTGGAGGAACTTAACATTGTGGGTTGTGTGAATTTGTCTAAAAAGCCGAACAACAATTCTTGTTGCATCATTATTGAATCTGATTATGGACTGAATTAGTCTAGAGCAACATTGATGTTTAGGGTATTGTGTGTGGGATTGGCAGAGGATGGGAGAAACGGGACGTTTATGATTGGAAAGGAAGAGTTCCCGGCTTCTCTGCTTGATCTTCCTGCTGTTGTTGAGTCTTTTAAAACTTATGATGATTCTGCATTGGTCAAAACTGCTGATATTGGCCAGGTAAATATTTTCGAATTGACCCGCTTTTGCTTTAGTTTTTGATTGGAAAGCAATGTGAATGCTTTGGCTTGACTTACAGATGATCATGGTTAGGGAGCGAGGTGATCCTGCGCCTAATACATTTGAATATAGACATGGTCTTACTCCTCCAATGAAGGATGCTCGTAAGAGAAGATTCCGTCGAGAGCCTGACCTTAATGTAATTTGCATTTGTTATCATCAAACATGGTTGTGTTTATACTTGTGATACTGATACATGTAACCTGTGTGAAACTTGCTGTATTAAAAGACTTGGCTTCTTCTTTAGTTTGACATATTGGATTGTCAAAATGTTGCAGCCAGAGCTTGTCCAGCGAGTTGAGAGGGACTTGTTGAATATCTTGAGTGGTGGAACGGTTGAAAATGTAAGGCTTTCTTTTAATTGATTATAATGCATGATGTGACTATTATGGTCGAAAGTCGAGTCAGTAACTCACTTTTTGTGTAGGTAAATGAGCAAGAGGAAGCAGCTGCGAATGAGAATGCTCGTAATGCGAATAAGAAAGTCTCTTCTTCGCCTACACCTGCTGAGAAGCCTGAAGCTACTAAGGCAGGGACTAGTAATCAAACAGGAGTTGAGGTGGAGAGAAGTGAATCAGATGATTCGGATGATTCAATGTGAGTTTATTTTATGAAAGAGATTTTTTGTTGGGTACACTATTAGGATATGCAAGTACTGGTTAAGAAAATGATGTCCATGATTTGATGATATTTGCTTTAATATGTTATCAATGGAAAAGATGTCTCTGTTCAGATCACTATAGATTATGCTTATCTAATTCAGTTTTGGTATTTCAATTCAGTCAAAGCTTTTAAGATATTAAATTATACAAAACCCATAACTAAAGACCAACTTTGGTCTTATATCCTCTGCTGATTACTCATCTTCTTCATTAAACTTTAAAGATCTTTCTCCTGGAGATATTGAATGAGGAATACCTTTTGGAGAATTTGAAGGTAGTTTTGATATTCGATTAAGAGATCAGACATCCACAAATAACTACATAGTTGAAAGGTTGGATTGTGTTTGCATCTTATAATACATTTTTGAAGTGTATGACTATGGCATACCAAATCCATTTGTTTTCTAGTGGAATGTCACTGTCCAAGAATTAATTAGGCAAGCCATGACTTTGACTATGATTAAAAGTAAAACACATCATTGGTAAGGCGTGTTTTGTTTATAATATGAACGCTTTCATGTCATAACTCATAACTACTAACTACCATTAGTGTTGTTGAAAAATCATCTTTTAAGTCGTAACTCTTGCCAGTTGCCATCATTGGTCCATTGACATGCATACTTGTGCTTGAAACTCATCATTCATTTTCTACTTTTGCAAATTCCAAAACATATTGTAAAGGTCACTAAAAATACCAAAATATCGTATCTAGTCTCCGTAAGATGACCTAAATGTGAATATTAGGTTAACTATACTAACAGTTGCTGTTGCTGTTGTATTGTACTGATTGTCTTTTAATTATCAGTGATACCTTTGTCCGTGTCTGTTTTGTTTGTCCATTTGCGTTAATATATAGCTGTGACTGCAAAAACAAATATAGCCACAAAATAACTATTATTCTCTATATATTATTATGATCGGGTAGGAGGTGACTTTTGGACCGCAAATCCAACCATGACACGTGGATATGCTTATCAAAAAGTAATGAAATTTTCTGTTTCCGTAAGAATTTCGAAGCAATGTTAGTCAAGGACCCGGTCTGTTAAAAATGGTACGGGCCACACGAAGCCTATCAAGCACATTAACTCTTGTACAAAATGACATCGACATCAACACGTTCACCTAATCCCTTTTAATTACAATACATTCATTCGTCAAACGGACGACGTTGTAGTTGGCCACCTAATGTCCTACCACTAACTCCAACTACTTCAGATGCTATTTTCCTATAAATACCATTCATTTCACAGCTTCTAATTGACTACACGATGTGGATGGATCCTCTCCACGGAGATTAACCGGGTTGAATCCGATCCAATCATAGAACAAAATGGAGATAATATTCAAACACTTCACTCAAATTTGATGTTTTGACTCTACTTATTTCATAATTAACATACTTTTTTTTTATCTATTCTAGCTTTACCAAAAAAATCCCCACTTAGTAACCAAGTGTGGTTAATTCAATTCAATATATATATATATATATATATAAGAAACGTATATATCATATATTCAAATAACATTTGAAATGAGACCATATTACATGCTACAATTTTATTATTTATAAACAAAACAATTTATTATTTTAAAATATATTTTATCACATTATTTCTATAAATATGAGAAAATGCATTCGCTACGCGAGTGGTCGTATTCGATATTCTGTCTGGTAATAAGACAACAACGTCGACACAATTACAAGAACACTTGATCCTTGTTTATTTAATAATATATGATAACAATTTGGCATTGCCCATAACAAAGTACACACTTATTTAGTTATTTCTTTCAGAAATCAGTGCCAAATATGAAATGCGCATCTCAAATCTAACAATACTAGATGATGTCCCGTGCCATGCACAAGATAATTTTAATAAAAAAATATTATTGTTTATTTTTTAAAAAAATTGTGTTGATAGTTTAAATTTAAATTTATGATATAGTTTAAATTTATTTTATAGCATAGTGAAAATTAAAAATATTATTAACATAAATTTTTAGTCATTTCAAATTTAAACTATATTCAATAAACAAATAAATAAATATATATATATATATATATATATATATTTGGTATGTTAGATAAGAGAAAACTCCTATCTTAATGAATTAAAGAAATAAAACAGAGTATTATGACCCAACATGAATAAAACTAGACGTCCCAACACCCCCTAAAATCATTTGACAACAACGACTGTAATACATCGGGAACAAGATCAAAAGAATGAAACCCCAACCCCAAAGAGAACGCAAGATTAGCTAGACCATCTGCTAAACTATTTGTCTCTCTGTAAACATAAAAACCCGGACAATTTTTGCAAGAAAGTCTTGGCACAATCGTACCAGGAATGATAACGAATGACAATCTTCAACATTGTTATGTAAAAAACCAACCACGATCTCTGAATCCACTTATAGTTCCACCTGGGTATGTTTCCGCTCCCACGCCATGTATAACCCATAGTAAACTCCCCATAACTCTGCTAACGGAGCTGTGCATATCCCAATATGAATAGCAAAGCCACAACACCACTCACCCTCCGCATTACGGATCACTCCACCTGCTGTAGAATCTACTGGATTCCCTCTTGATCTGCCATCTGAGTTAAGCTTAACCCAGCCAAGATTCGGAGGAGACCATGTAACATTCCTCTCCACTTTGTTCGTAATCTTCGACAATTGCTTTCGTGCCTCAACATTTCCCTTTGTGATCTCTTTCGCTTGGTTTTTGAGAAAGCCTAGGCGATCTTTATATCTATTTACCGAACCAAAAAAACCTTCACACCTCCACTTCCATCACCACGCAAAGTGATCCCAAAAATAAGGATGACCATGAATAATCGGGTAATGAAGTGGGGTCTTTGAGATTCCCATACAGCCACTCAAGGATCTATTGTGCAAAAAATGGCGAATGATATTGCGATGGTACTAAACGCAGCCAAATACCCTTAATCGCCGGACAGTCCTGAAGTACATGTAAAATCGTTTTGTTTGCACCTTGACAAATCTGACAAACTGCAAAGTTGCTTAAGTGCCTGCGATTTCTTTCAACATTTACCATTATTGCTTTATTGCTAACGAGCCAGAGAAAGATACGCACCCTTTCCGGGACCTGCAATCGCCAAATAGAGTCGTAAAAAGCTTCCATACTCGGTCGGTAATCGTGACGATGAGATAAGCATTCATACGCCGATTTCATTGTGAATCTACCATTGGATCTACCACCCCAAGACATTCGATCCTTCGCCCCAGTGACCAAATCAACAACAACAACCCATAATCGTAATGCGATCTCCTCGGGTAGAAACTGTGTGATCACATCAAACTTCCAGCCTTGGCTCGAGACCCACAAGTCACGAATTCGCAAGTGCTGTAACAAAGGCGGTGAAGGTCTGAGTGCCCAATCACATAATGGTTCCTTCACTAACCATTTATCTAACCAAAACAGTATGTCTTTCCCATCCCCTATAGAGAACCAATGTCCAGGGAGAATAACATCACATATATTCGTCGCAATACTCCGCCATGTGGATGATCAATTACTTTTCGAAATGAGACAAGATAAATCGTGTATATTAGTTACCTTGTACTTAGCCTTGAGAATTTTAGCCCATAAACTCTCACCGGATTGTAGTAGATGCCAACCTACCTTTGCCAATAAGGCTTTGTTTATAAAGAGCGAATTTCTTACCCCTATCCACCATCTTTCTTTGGCAAACATAATTTTTCCCAAGATAACATGTGTTGTTTTCTGCGTTCATCATTACTTCCCCATATAAAGTTTCTAGCACAACGGTCAAGATGTTCAAGTACATTCGCATGCATAGAGATATTACTCATCGAGTGTATAGGGATAGAGGCTAACACTGATTTGGTTAGTCTTATTCGACCTGCAAGAGACAAAAAAACGACCTTTCCAACCAGCCAGGCGTGGTGCGACTCTCGTAATAACATCACCGAATGTCTCTTTGTTTAATCTCTTGTGGAGAACCGGCATGCCGAGATCTCTCGTTGGTTTGATACCACTTAAATTACTTATGATTCTGATACGGTCTCTCAAAATGTTCTTAGAGAAGAAGATCTTTGACTTCTCTAAACTAACTTTCTGCCCAGATGTTCGGAAAAACTCTTCTAATACTTTCTTAACTACTCATATTTGCGACGTTGAAGCCTCTGCGAATAGTATAAGATCATCAGAAAAACAGACGTGGGTGAGGGCATGTCCCCCTCTAGAAAGGTGAATCGGTTTCCATTCTTTTCGAACAGTTGCTGCTTCTATTAAATGACATGACCGTTCCATACACAATACAAATAAGTATGGCGACAAAGGATCTTCTTGTCTTATCCCTCTAGTCATCTTGAAACTGTCTGTACGCTCGCCATTGATCAATAAACTCATAGATGGTCGTGTGACACAAGTCATAATCCAATGTATCCAACAGTCCGGTAGCTCAGCTGCCTTTAAAGTATCCTCTAGAAAGTCCCATCTCAGCCGATCATAAGCCTTTTCGAGATCCATCTTTAACAACATCTAACCTTTTCGTCCTTGTTTACGATTCATCGAATGAACTGCTTCTTGTACCACTATTATTATTATCAGAACTCAAGCGTCCGGGTAGAAAACTAGGCTGTGCTGGTCCTATCAACTTTGACATTATCGATTTCAATCGCAAAACCATCACCTTCGTAATATGTTGAATAAAACATTATAAAGACTGATTGGTCTAAATTGTGTTATCGTCTCCGGCTTGTCAACTTTCAATACAGTACCACTAACGCATCTTTAAGAGTCTCAGGCATAATCCCTGATTCGAAAAAACTCAGCACTGAACTAGTTACTGAAGCACTGACTACCTCCCAACATTCTTGGTAAAAAATTGGTTGATATCCATCAAGGCCCGGTGCCTTGAATTAACCCATACTCCAAACCGAAGCTTCAAATTATGCCCCAACAAAACGCTGACTTAACGCTCTCTTATCATCATCAGATAACATAGGAAAGCCTTCACGTGGGAGTAGGTTCACGTGTTGATCAACATCTTGAAGAGAATAAAGTCTATTGTAATAGTTAACCGCTATTCTCTCTATGTCTTTCTATTCCGAACACCATCGACCAGAATCATCTTTCAACAATTCTATTCGGTTTCTTAGCCTTCTAACAATCGTGGATGTGTGGAATAACTTTGTATTACAATCTCCGAATGCCACCTACTTCTCTCTATATTTTTGAAACCAAATCATCTCCTCTTGAGCTAAAACCAAGTCCAACTCTCTTCAAAGTTGGATTTCTCTTTGTATCAAAGCGTCAGTATGATTCTCAAGTAAACTTTGCTGGACGTTACTAAGTTCTTGTGAGATTTTATCTTTCTTATGATTCACTTCTCCAAATACATTTTTGTTCCATTTTTTTAGATGATGCTGTAGCGAAACCAAAGCTACATGAGTGGGAATATCTTTATTCCACGAGGCTTGGAGCATAGCCTGAAGTTCTCATGTAGTAACCATGCTGCCTCAAAACAAAAGGGTCTCCTCCGTGGATCCATTCGAATCTTCATATTAAGTTGAACATAAATAGGAACATGATCAGAAGCTAGGTAAGGGAGATGTCGAATCGATGCATCATACCATTTTAGATGAGTTTGTGCACAACATAATACTCTGTCTAATCTCTTAGCCAAAAAATTACGTTCCTCCTTACCCCTTTTCCATGTAAAATGAGGTCCTTGGAACCCCATATCGATGAGCAACAACACATTAATCCATTCCCCAAATGCAATTGAATTTGATGAAAGACTTCCATTACCACCTGTTCTTTCATCCAAAAGTATAATTGTGTTGAAGTTTCCACCAACAAGTAACGTCTCGTTCACTCTATGAATGGCTTCCTTGAGTCTACCCCATAATGATGCTCTACGACTAGCCGACGGAGCGGCATATACCGCGTCCAAGTGTAGTACATCTCTACCATTCTCCCATCTAGCGTGAATGTATTGATCCACAAATTCCATCACTACCAAGTCTCCTATACCATCTCTCCAAAAAAGCCAAATACCTCAACTTTGACCTATGGCATCCATTCTAACAGAGTGAGCAAAACCTAAACCCTAACATATACGTATGGCTTTATCACCACCTGCATGCGTTTCAAACAAGGCTAAAACATCAGTAACATACTTATTAAGCATATATTTGATCGATCATCGGAAATTGGGGTTTGTTAGTCCCCCAGCAATTCCAAAATAGACAATTCATTGAGAACTTAATGATAAGGATTAGAATAACGGGGACCGACATTATTGGTTAGGTAACTTCGACCCCTCCGCACCTAACGTACTAGGAAACTCCTCTTCTACCATCAATGTTGATTTACCCCCCTAATATCTCCGGCTTGTGAGTTACGATACTACCAACTCCATCATCACTCACATCGATTTGATTCTCCTGCATAGCAATCTCCAGACCAAGAGTATTCAACTCCACTTTCTTGTCATTCACTCCACTATTCTCTGGACGACTATAAGGGTCAATTCTTAATCTTTTTCCATTCGCCATACGGTCATGATCACCTCTTATTGGTCCAAAAACCAATCGGCTTGTTACTCTTCGTGATATTGGACTTCACCGAGAAATTTTGTACTTCTTTTACGTTTTGGATTCGAGTCTCACCAATTCCATTACCTTTCTTCCCCTCCCGCTTGTCTCCTCTACTTAAAGCCGAGGCATGTGCCTCTCGAACCTCAACCTCAACTTGCATATCTTGTGGTGCCTTAACTAAACTGATATTCTCTTTGTCTAAACCTGCACAAGATTTTTCTATGGTTGTTTGATCTGAGCCTTTATCTTGTAGAGAGATAAAACTATACTCATTGTAATATTCTTCTCTATGACTTTCGCAGTGATATCAGATAAATTTTGTCGAGATGTCTTCCCTCCACTTCGAAACTCAGTTCTGCGGCTACCTTTCCTTACTTCCGTGAACCCGTCCCCTTTGATAATGGCCTTTGACACTGCCCCCGATACTGTTTCTATTACCTTACCACTAGCACTTTTATCTCCTCCCTTTCGGGTACATGTGTGAACCAAGTGTCCAGATATACTACAATTTGAGCATATATTCGTCATCCCCTCATACTCCACAAAATAACGTTCTCCATTGATCATCAAAGATCCTTTCAAAGATTTGCGAAGATTAACTTCGACACAGACCCTTGCAAAACGAGCTCTTTCTACGTTGAGTGTAGTAAGATCAACTATCACCGGCTTTCCCAAACTCTCAGAAATCCCCATCAGTATGTCACAATGATAGAAGTACACAAGTAAGCTAGATAGTCGAACCCAAACTGGCGTTGTTACTATCTCGTCACTTGACAGATCGAAATCAGGCGACCATGACTTTACCATTAGGTAACTACCAAACGCCCTCCATGGACCACCTGTTAAGGCTGCAAGATACTCCTCCTCGACATCAAACCGAACCATGAAAAATTGTCTTGGTAGATCAACTTCATACATGTTTCCTTTTGGCTTCCATAATTCCCCTGAATTCTTCTCCATTGAAGGCAAATAAATCACCATACCCAAGACTTTAACAATCATACGCTGCTTCATCACATCCAGCATATCCTCACCGATCATAATAACCAGTTCTCCATCAACACCATTCGAAAATTCCAAGTCAATTTTGACCTAATAAAAGCATTATCTAACACATTTTCTGGGTCCAATCTTCCTCTTCTGTTAACATCTGCCACACGTTTCGCCCAAGTCTTGTTCACCTCCGAAGGTTTACAGGGAGGCTGGCCTCCTCCTCCGACGTCAACAATCATTGCATCATCATCATCGTTCTTCCTCTCATCCCTTGTTATCGCTTTATCCCCTAAAACCCTAGACATATCGCTTTTTATAAAATCATGTTGTTTAAACACTCTTTATTATATTCAATATTTATCATGTTAAAGTTTCTAAACTAAGATAAGTTCATAAACTAAATCTAAATTTTTGACAAATAAAAGTATTTACTATATATTTTATGTTATGTAAATGTGACAAAAAAAATTTATGTTATGAGGTACACTATTACATTTAAATTTCACAAATATAATATATTTTTGAATTTTTTAATGTTTGATTTAATTATTGATTTTAACCAAATCAAATTTAAAATTAGATGTCTATAAATAAAAATTTTGCTATTATAATTTATCATTTTTAGTACATTTGTATTATGTTATTAGTCCATTACTTATTTTGGCATTTGATGTGAGTTTTTTACAAAAAAAAAAAAATAGAATATGTATTATATGTCCAAAATTTAAAATTTCAAATCATGACATAGGTAGAAAAAATATTTATTATTAATTTAATATTATACAAATATTATTTTTTATTTTCAATTAAAAATATGAAAATAAAAGGTTGATAATATAAAATATATATGTATATAATATAAAAATATATTTATAATATAAGTGAATATCTAAATTTTCTTATTCGAGATGAATACAATTAGATATATCAATTTTAAAAAATTACAATAAATACATCAAAATAAAGTAAAAATTTCAAAAATTGTGGAGACACCATGTATAAAAAATTATAGAGACACCATGTATAAATGTTTCTCTTGTATCCTCCAAATATCAATATTTGTATGAAATATAAATATTTAATTTAATTCAGAATCTTTGGGGTCTTCAATTACCAAAATGTAAATATTATAATAGAAAAATCTCAAAGATTTTAGTCTTCTTTTGTAAATAACAGAATCNATCTTTGAAGTTTTAAAGCTATTTCAAAATTTGTGGTATTTTTGGAACAAAAACATTTTTGTGGTATTTTTGTAAAAAATATGGTATCTTTGGAACTTTTGAGAGTATGTAATATTTTTGGAATAAATCTAGTTTTTGGTGTTATTTTTGAAAATATCCCTAATATTTATAGTATTCTAATATTTCTTAACAAATAATGCTATTTTGCAACAAATATTATTTTAGCTTAGGAGGTTACTTATTAGTTATATTACATACCATAACTAGAATGGTTTATAATTAAATTACATATGGACACATAGACCCTTTTTATACGTTTGGAAATGAAGTGGAAAAAATGGGTTTACAAATATTAGCTTTATGTTAGTCAACTAATGTTACACTTTTTGACCAATTACAGCCCCTATTAATTTCGTGGTCAATAATAGTATATTAATCATTAGTTTTGTGCAAAAAACTCTATAGATTCAAGATTGTTAAAAGAGTATTAATCATGCATTTAATAAACTCCATAGATTCAAGATTTGGTAATTACCAAATATTAATATACCCCTACGCTTACTTTTGTTGAAGAGAGAGAGAGAGAGAGAGAGAGAAAGAGACCCACCAGTCCCATTTTCCGTGTTCAGAGGGCGAAGTGGAAGGTAGCTCACGTTTTGCTTCTTCTTTGCCGCATTCGGGTGAGAATCCACCGTCAGCTTTCTCGGATTCTTCTCATAGAGAAGCCCTTTTCGGTTCTTGATCGTCCTACAAGTTTCGGAACTTTCATTCTGTGGTTTTGTTTTTTTTTCTTATGAGCTTCCGTTTTTGAAGATGGATCTATCTTCTCAACGACAATCCCCTAGTGGCTCCAGGGGATTTCGTCTTCAAGCTCCATTGGTATGTTCCTACCTACTTTTTTCACGATTCTATTCTAGTTTTCCCGAAAAATTCGAATCCGTATTAAAATCTCTGTTAACTCTCTGTGAAATGTATACAACTTGCTTTTAATTACTTCAGTTTTGTTTCCTTTTACAGAAACCCTAGCTATTTCTCCAAATTGGGTATTATTTGCTCTTAAACATGAACTGTTTCTGACTTCAATTGTTTACCTTAAAGTTACTTATACCAGATGTTTTTTTTTTTTGTTGCTTAATCGTTGTTGTTTTTGATTGTTTGCTCTCATTGTTACACGGAGATTATAGACCTCTCTTTTAATTTCAGAAGTTTGAATTTTGCAGGTGGATTCTGTATCTTGCTACTGCAGAGTCGATTCGGGGCTCAAGTCAGTTGTAGAAGCAAGAAAGTTTGTTCCTGGATCAAAGCTTTGTATTCAACCTGATATCAACCCTAATGCGCATAGGCGCAAGAATACGAAGAGGGAGAGGACAAGAATTCAACCCCCGCTTCTCCCTGGCCTCCCAGATGATTTAGCAGTCGCTTGCCTTATCCGTGTCCCTCGTGCAGAACATAGAAAGCTCAGGCTAGTGTGTAAGAGATGGTACAGGCTTGCTTCTGGTAACTTCTTTTACTCTCAGAGAAAGCTACTTGGGATGGCTGAAGAATGGATTTATGTTTTCAAAAGAGACCGCGATGGTAAGATCTCTTGGAATACTTTTGATCCAATCTCCCAAGTTTGGCAGCCGCTTCCACCCGTTCCCAGGGAATATTCAGAGGCTGTTGGTTTTGGTTGCGCTGTTTTAAGCGGTTGTCATCTTTATTTGTTTGGAGGCAAGGATCCACTAAGAGGATCCATGAGAAGGGTCATTTTCTACAATGCCAGGACGAATAAGTGGCACAGGGCACCAGATATGCTTAGGAAGCGACATTTCTTTGGTTGTTGTGTCATCAACAACTGCCTATATGTAGCAGGTGGGGAATGCGAAGGAATTCAAAGGACATTACGCTCAGCTGAGGTTTATGATCCAAACAAGAACAGGTGGAGTTTCATTGCTGATATGAGCACGGCAATGGTCCCTCTTATCGGTGTGGTTTATGACAAAAAATGGTTTCTCAAGGGTCTTGGGTCTCACCAATTAGTTATGAGCGAAGCTTATGACCCAGAAACTAACTCATGGAGCCCGGTTAGTGATGGGATGGTTAGTGGTTGGCGAAACCCTTGCACTTCTCTAGACGGTCGCCTTTATGGATTGGATTGTAGGGACGGATGCAAACTCAGGGTATTTGACGAATCTGCAGATTCATGGAACAAATTCATGGACAGTAAAGTTCATATGGGAAACTCGCGGTCCCTTGAAGCTGCGGCTCTTGTTCCGCTGAAAAATAAGCTTTGTATAATAAGGAACAACATGAGCATGACTCTTGTTGATGTATCAAACCCTGATAAGAGCAACCCTGGTCTGTGGGAAAATATTGCCGTGAAAGGACAGTCCAAGAACATTTTCAGTAATATATGGTCAAGCATCGCAGGGAGAGCTGTGAAAAGCCATATTGTGCATTGCCAAATTCTTCAAGCTTGAGAAAAAGATCTGGAAACTGAACAACGGAGCCAAATGTTTAGAAGAAACCAACCATGTTGAGTTTCCAAGAAAGAGTAAAACGAAACAAAGCAACTCTGGCTCAAGAACTGTAACTGTAAGAGTCGGAATTTGACCGAATGAATCTACAAAGGGGAGAAGTCATGTCTGGTCTTTAAAGGTCATATGAGAGGGAAAGTAAGACCAGATCGCCATATCTGCTGGTTTGGTAATTGTTAATTTGTTATATCTATATTGTTGACATTTTATTATCCGTGATTTGTAAATCTCTCTTCTTTCCTGTCGAGGCTGTTTGGGCAAAAGAACATAGATAGTATTCATCCAAATAACCATATGTTTACAGAGCAATGCAAATTCGTAAAACAATAAAGCAGGTGGATTCAAATAGCGTTAAAATTAAGTTTTCTCGAGCAAGATGGAACATTGTCGAAGATCGACGCAGGTAAAGTCTTGGATACGAATCCGACGGAGAAGACAATAGTTCCGGAGCTTGGATTTGATTCCATGGCGGTGATTGGTACCCAAAAGAAAACTTCTTTAGCTTGGATTCCTTCCACGTTTTTGACTGATCCGTAGCTAAGTCTCCCGGAGATTTTCCTGTCGTAGAAAGCGAGTTGGTCGGGGAAATTGACGTAGCAAGGAGAAAGTAGGTCGACGGTGAATTGGCCGTCGTCGGAGAGAGTGTACGATTTGACGTTATTAGGGAGAAGGCCTTTCGGGAATCCGTACTGTGGGAGAAGATCGTGGATATCATCGGCGGCGAGAGTAGAGGAGAGAGACAAGAGAGAGAGGAAGAGTCCGAAGAGTGTAAGCAAAGCCATTGGTGCGATGGCTGACACACAAGTAAAGGAGTTTCAATATAATAGAAACACAAAGGCTAAATTTGTAATAGACAATTAATCAACTGAAAAACCCAAAAAGAGTCTAAGAGCATCATTATTGGTTGTCCCAAATAATGAGTCCTTAGATTAAAAAATTAATAAA
>OVBE01008383.1:0-17259 GCA_900406425.1 Iberis pinnata | reverse complement strand
GTAATCGACTCGGTCTGGAGCTCTCAACCTCCGCTATATCATTCTCGTACTGCCATGCGGTTCTTCCACCTTCGTCTCAAAGCTCTCAAATCGCCGTTACGTAACCTTAACAACACGCATTTTGTTGCTCTATCCCAACGAACCAAGGCAGCCTTTGCTCATCTCCAGGACTGTCAAAACGAGCTCCTCACTAACCTTACCCGTGAGGCATTTGAGGCCGAAGCATTAGCAGCTACTCAATGGCGTGATTTGGCGCAGGCAGAAGAGATTCTTTATCAACAAAAATCAAGAGTGACTTGGCTGCAGCAAGGTGACCGCAACACCTCTTTTTCCACCGGGTTGCGGCAACGCGAACTTCAAAAAATACCATAAAGCGTCTGCTAACGAGCAATGGTGAAGTATTAGTGGACCCGCTAGCAATCAAGAATGAAGCCGCTACACACTTTCAATGTTTCCTACAGCAACATACACCTTCTACTCCCATTCCCCGTCATCCACTCTCTGAGCTCCTATTAGCCCGTTGCTCTGCCTCTGATGCCAATCTCATGTGCTGTCCTATATCTAGTGACGAGATTAAAGCCACTCTATTTTCTATGCCGCCTAATAAAGCTCCTGATCCTGATGGTTACACGGTGGAGTTCTACGAGGCCGCATGGTCTATTATTGGGGCTGATTTCACCACAGCAGTTCAGTCGTTCTTCATGTTCGGTTTTCTCCCTCATGGTGTGAATGCCACTTTGATAGCATTGATTCCTAAGACCGAGACACCACAATCGATTAGGGACTACTGTCCCATTTCTTGCTGTAATTTCACTTGCAAAGTGATCTCAAATATCTTGGCTAATCGGTTAAAGACCCTTCTTCCTTCTCTCATTGAGCCTAACCAGAGCGCTTTTGTAGAGGGTCGTCTCCTCCTCGAGAATGTTCTCCTTGCCACGGAGATAGTAAAAGATTATCATAAACTCTCTACTTCTACTCGCTGTACACTTAGGTTAGATATTTCCAAGGCTTTTGATACTGTTAATTGGGATTTCATTGTATCAGTTTTGCAGGTGCTAGATTTCCCACCTCAGTTCATTCAGTGGATCTATCTTTGCATATCTACAGCCATATTCTCGGTTTTCGTCAATGGCGAACCAGCTGGTTTTTTTCCGAGTGCTCGAGGTCTTCGGCAAGGTTGTGCGCTTTCTCCTTATTTATATGTCATTGCTAATAATGTTTTGTCTAGACTATTGAATGTAGGTGCAGCTACTGGCGTGTTCGGCTATCACCCCCAGTGTCAAGCTCTTCGGTTGTCCCATTTATGTTTTGCGAATAACATCTTGGTTTTCACAGATGGGGTCCCTTCTTCGATTTCGGGCATTCTTGATATACTACATGCATTTGGTCAAAGCTCGGGTCTGCAAATCAACGTCACTAAGTCATCAATCTTCCTACCAGTTCAGCCTCAACAGGATACCATCCATCTGATCCAGGAACTAGGACTTCGACAAGAGATGCTTCCGGTCCGTTACCTCGGATTGTCGCTGTCTACCAAGCGATTAGGACGTGATGAATATGCGCCTCTACTGGATCGTATTAGGACCCGTATGTCCTCTTGGGCGTCGAAGTTCTTCTTGTTTGCAGGTCGGTTGCAGTTGATCAAGTCCGTCATTACAAGCACGGTGAATTTCTGGCAAGCCGCTTTCCATCTTCCGAAATATTGCATTCGAGAAATCAACAGCCTTTTGCAGTAATTTCTTATGGTCGGGCACTCCGACTAACCATCATATGTCCAAGCTTAGTTGGCAAGACGTTCGTAAACCCAAGGAAGCAGGAGGTCTTGGCATTCGAAACCTCGAGGATACTTCAACAGTTTATGCTCTATCTCTCAACTGGTGGCTTATTTCCAACACATCTTCTCTATGGGCAGATTGGACGCGCCTCTACCTAATCCGCAATTCCACCTTTTGGGACGTTGCGCCCTCTTCCCAGGGTTCATGGATATGGCAAAAGTTACTAGGACATCGTCCTCTAGCTTCGTCTTTCATATGTTTTAAAATTAGTGATGGTCTAACTACTTCTTTTTGGTTTGAGGATTGGTCGGGTTTGGGCTCTCTTTTTCTTCTTACAGGTGATAGGGGGATTCGGGAATTTGGAGTACCTCGTCATGCCAAACTTCATGATGTGGGCTCGTCACGGTGGATGATTCGAAGGCCAAGGGTTGCTGATCTACGTTAGCTACATGATCATCTTGTTACATTACCATTACCATGTCCGAGTGTTGGCTCCGACATTGCCTTGTGGCGTCATGGGCCTGATCACTACAAGGCTGTCTTCTCCTCTGCACGTACTTGGGACCAAATCAGACCACAACACGCTAAGCTCTCTTGGACTTCATCTATTTGATTTTCCCAATCAGTACCTCGTTATGCTTTCATTTCATGGCTTGCGGTTCTTGACAGGTTAACTACGGGTGCGCGGATGCGGCTATGGGGAGTGCATCAACCGTGTGTTCTCTGTGGTGAACCTGATGAATCCCGTGATCATCTCTTATTTTCTTGCCCGTACAGTTTCACACTATGGCTACAACTCACCACGACCTTGCTTCGAAATCGAGTCACCCCGGATTGGCTCAACACTCTTAATGCCTTACGGCATGGCACCTCCTCCCGACTCGACACTATACTACTCCACCTCAGCTTTCAAGCAAGTATTTATTATTTATGGCGTGAACGCAATGGACGGATCCATGGGCAGCCCCATCATTCAGTCCAACGAGCATACACACAAGTGAAACGGAGCATTACTAGCCGGCTTATGGGATTAAGCTATTCCCAAACATCACCATTGCATCACCTTCTCCAACGATGGAACGCCATCCACTCGTGATGGATCCCATTGACTCTGCATTGCCACTGCCCAGTTTTTCTTGATTTACTTTTGCCATGATACATCATTGTTACAACCCACAAGTAGTGTTGAATCGGGCGTACTCTTTTTCCTGACTACTAGTTTTATCCCACAAGGTTTTCTAGTAGCAGGTTTTAACGAGGCCTCGATTTGACACATCCTTTCACCTGGGGTTTTTATCATCTTTCTTGAAAGCTTTGCAAACGTTATTATAAACTTGTACATAGAACAATTTGATTAATAAATTTAACATTTAATAAAAAAAAAACAATTATCTGTATATAGAATAAAAATAAATTTTGGTATAATTTTTATTTTTAAGAAAATATATATTATCAACTAATTAAAATTAAATACATAATTTAGTAAACAAATTATTTGATTTGGTTTAAAGGTGGACACATGTCAAGCTATTAGAACACAAAACCCCACATTTTACAATATTAGTGAAAAATGAAAATTCATTCACTGATTATTTGATTTGGTTTAAGTACATAATTTAGTTCATAAATTATATGGTTTTTTTTAAAGAGTCTATCTTTCAAAATTATGCATTAGTTATTTAGTTTGGTTTAAATACATAATGTGGTTCATAAATAATTGTAAAGATGGTATGGTTTAAAGGTGGACATATGTCAAGCTATTAGAGCACACGTAAAAAAAACCCTTACTCACGAGTAAATAAAATCTTACAATATTAGTGAAAGAAATTATTGGATTTGGTTTAAAAAGTCCAACTTTTAAAATTTGTGCATTAATTATTTGGTATGGTTTAAATATATAATTTAGTAAAGAAATTATTTGGTTTGGTTTATAGGTGGACACATGTCAAACTATTAGAGCACAAAAAACCACATTTTACAATATTAGTAAAAATAAAAATTCATTCATTAATTATTTTGTTTGGTTTAAGTACACAATGTGGTTCATAAATTATATGGTTTTAACTAAAGAGTCTATCTATAAAAATTGTGCATTGGTTAATTAGTTTGGTTTAAATACATAATATGGTTCATAAATAATTATAAAGATGGTTTGGTTTAAAGGTGGACACATGTCAAGTTATTAGAGCACAAGTAAAAAACCTTACGTTATTAGTAAAGATATTGGGAGAGTTTATAAAAAAAATCTTACAATATTAGTTAAGATTATTATTATTTTTGTTTCCAAATACTCCAATGTAGAGTCTACCTATAGAAGTTATTCACTGATTATTTTGTTTGATTTAAATACATAATATGGTTTATAAATTTTTTGATTTTTTTTAAAGAGTCCACTTTTAAAAATTGTGCATTGGTTATTTGGTTTGGTTTAAATACATAATGTGGTTCATAAATTATTTAGTTTGATTTAAAAGTGTACACATGTCAAACTCTTAGAGCACAAGTAAAAAAAAAAACCTTAGAATATTAGTGAAAGAAATTATTTGATTTGGTTTAAAGAGTCCACCACAGAAAAAACCATAATCATTTGGACAATAAGTCATAAATGGTCCATAATCATAATAGAAACAACACCACAAAAGAATCAAATCAAACTACAATGCAAGTTTTATTACAAGAAAAACATTTTAGGATAAATTTTTTTGGGTGTTTGCACATTCACTCTGAAAACATTAACGGAACCATAAATTACTGGTAATATTTGAATTAGTGACAGGAATACTACTATCTGAGCTATTGGTTGTCGGAGCGATGGAGGAATCTTTGAGGTTTTGTTGTTGCGGCAGTTGGTGGTGGTGGTGGTGGTGGCTATGATTATGGTGGCTATTATCCATGAACGGAAAACTCATTTGCTCAGCCGCATAACTCATCTGCTCAGGATGATTCACCATCTCAAGAAACCATTGTTGTTGGTTTTGACTATGACTCTGATTTAGGTTTATATTTCTAGGTTGTTCATAAAATCCAACATGTGGAGCAGGAGGGTGACGAAACAGATGTTGTTGTTGTTGATGCTGCTGCATAGCATTGAAATAAGCTCTGGTCGCCGCAGATGAAGAGGAAGAACCTACCTCATGAATCATAGTGGCAGCTGGAGCAACTAAACTTGCACCAGCCACTAGCGACCCAATCCCTTTATCAACAACATCTTCAGCAGCAACATTAGAAGATTCACCAATCTCCATACCAGACTCTCTTAAAATTTCAAGCCTATGATTAATATCTTTTAAATATTGCTCAATCATATAACCTAAATCATTAAGATCCATAATATTTAACTGAAACATTCTCATGTTTCCAATCAAACATTGAAACATGACTTCAGTCATCTCAAGCTCCCTATTGTCTTTTCTTTGTCTTTTCCAATGTTCATTTGCTTTTACGATCCTTTGCTTCAAAAATGTCTCTTGATCCACCATTTTCTTATGTTGATCCATTTCTGGTAATCTCCTGAATTCAGAAACTACTCTTTGAACACCAGAGTTTGATGGCCATACCTCAGGATTTGAATCGTATGGACTATAGATTATGGCACATGCATTGATACCACACAGAGTAGAGAGCTCGTTGACTTTCTTCATCAAACCTTTCTTTCTTTTCTTAAATGTTGCTTTTCTTGAAGAATCATTGGCAATGAAAGCAAGTTTCACTTTCTTTCTCGTCATGATGAATCTTTCTTTCTCTTATTTTTTCGTGTGTTTTGTTTTGTGTTTTGTGTTTTGTGTATTGAGTCCATCCAAGTGTTGCGTTATATAGCGGTGAAGTGGTATGGCGATATTATCTTTTAGGAAGACAAAATAAGAGTCAATACTACAGTTGTCAATACAGTTGTAAATTTATTTTATTGTTTTGTATTTACAGTTTCTATGTTTAGATGATATATAAAATTATATAAAGTGAATTACATTTAAATAACAATATTTGGTAGAGTTTCTAAAATTTGGTATTATATCTTGGTCAATGTTGTTTTTAATGCATTTCTCTGATTCTTTTTTTTTATTTGATAATATGAATATGGATTGTTGATTTATAATGTAACCAAGAATTTAAAAAATCTAATTGAAAATAATTGCTATTAAAAACATAATCATAAATCTAGTCAATTTTATATATATATATATATATATATATATATATATATATATATACACGATATTGTAAATATCACAATAGATTTTTCGTAACTTAAAATTTAATATATGTTTTATAAAAATTTGTTCATAATATCTATTTTATACTACAGAAGATTAATTACGATAAATGCTTTTAGTTAGAGATAGTAAAAGATCTTGAATTATGAACGTAACATTGCACTTTTAAATGCAAATATTTGATTGATGAAAAGATGCATGTACATCTATGTATTGTAAATATGAAATACAATGTAACATAATTTATTCATATATTTATTCAGTTAATTATTAGTCACTAATATTTCATTCTAAATACGTATTCTATATCAACTGACTTGATGAATAGATACATGTATATTTTCATTTCTAATTATAATATAAGGTAATGATATCTCTTCAGATACTATTTCTTTTTGGGAGCATTATTTTATTATTCAATGATATTTTTCTAAGTATGTAGTCAAAGATGTTTTAGTAATGACATCTTGTGAAATAAATCACTACAAAGAATCACGATCTCATGTAGTCATGTTCATACACTTTTCGTACATAAAACACATATCATATAATTTAATAATTTGTAAAATAGATTATTTCTAATATCAATCAAACTTGTGATCTCTAAATTTTAGTAAAATTATTTTAAAATCGAAACTGAATACTCGAAATGGCAAAAATTAATTCACCTTTTATAATAATTTATAGGGATTGTCATATTTAATATATAAACATACTACTGAACTGAAACATGCCAAGGTATATATTTTAAAACAAAAACAACGGTACCCCAAGCTTAAATTTGTTTTACATGATTTATATATATATATATATATATCATTGATTATGTTTAATTTATAATCAATTTATATAATGTGAAGAAACCCAACTATTTAAGGTCACATTTTAATAAAGAAAAAATGTTGTATGAAACTTTTAACCATTTAACTAAAAAAAATTTTCTATACGCTTATATATAATTAGATTTCATTTTGAGATTTAGCGGATAGAAATATTGCTTTGAGACTTAGATTTGGTTCAAAAGTGTAGTGTTTTAGTTTGGAATTTGTGTCTGGTTGTGTTCTATTACAGAGAGAGAATGAAGATTATGAATGTAAAATATGTTATTTCTCATTAACCAACAAACGTAATACAAGTTGTTCATATATATACATAGACCAGTTTAACATAACTGAATTAAACCAAATTTAATCAATTTAACTCCAATATCCTCCTCTCAAGATGGAAGAAACACTTGTGGATTCCCATCTTGGATATCAAATGATGAAAAAGTCGAGGTTGAACAGCTTTTGTAAAGACATCAGTTAATTGTTTATATGTCTTCACATGTAATGTCCGAAGAAATCCAGCTTGTAATCTTTCACGAACAATGTGACAGTTATTCTCAATGTGCTCCATTCTTTTGTGGCTGATTGTCACAAAAAGTGTTGCAGGTAGCCTTGGAGCACTGTGTAAATCAGAAAGAAGATTGGATAACCAAATTAGCTCACAAGTTGCTTCTGTCATTGCCTGATACTCTGCTTTGGAGCTACTTTGTGACACTGTCTGTTGTTTCTTGGCACGCCAAGTAATAAGAGAATCACCTGAGAACATACAATAACCCGTAACTGAGCGCCTAGTGTCGGGACAGGACGACCAATCTACATCGGAGAAGGCTGTAAGACGTTATTCAGAGTTTTTTGAGTAAAATAAGCCTTGGCCTGGGTCTGTTTTCAAATATCTAAGAACTCTGTAAGCTGCTTTCAATTGTGGTTCACGAGGTGCAGCCATGTGTTGACTTAAACGATGAACATCATAGGTGATGTCAGGCCGTGTATGAGTAAGATATAGAAGACGACCAACAATCCCTCGATATACATAAGCATCTTCACGTAAAATGCCATCAGAAAGAGATAACTGCAGATTAGGCTCCATAGGTACAAAAACAAGCTTACAACCTAATAAACCAGCATCCTCTAACAATTCCAGAGTATACTTGCGCTGATTGACAGATATTCTTGTAGAATTACGAGCTATTTTAAAACCAAGAAAATATTTTGGTGCACCTAAATCCCTTAGCTTGAAGGCAGATTGTAAGACTGTTTTAAAATCATTAATACCCTTTGTATTGTTACCAACTAACAGTATATCATCAACCTACACTAATATGGCCATGAATGCATCATCATCATAATGAAGAAATAGAGAATGATCTGAGGCAGCCTATTTAAATCCAGCAGACAAAATGACCCCAGCCAATTTTTGATTCCACTGTCTAGAAGCATGTTTTAAACCATAAAGTGATTTATTGAGTTTGCAAACAAAATCTAAAAACCATGTTTTCCCAGTCAAATCAGCATATCATTGTGGCAATTTCATGTAGATATCTTCATCTATATCTCCATTGAGAAAAGCATTACTCACTTCTAGTTGTGTAATAGACCAATTCTTCATTGCAGCTAAGCTTAAGATGACTCAGACAGTTCCCATCTTTGCAACAGGAGAAAAAGTATCCAAATAATCCAAGCCTTCAAGTTCTATGTAACCCTTGGAAACAAGTATGGCCTTGTAACGTTCTATACTCCCATCTGGATTATACTTGATTGTATATACCCATTTGCATCCAACATGATGTTTTCCTTGATGTAAAGTACATACAGACCAAGTAGAGTTAGCCTCTAGAGAGTTCATCTCAGATTTCATGGCTTCTACAAAATGAGGAGATAGGACAAGTTCTTTATAGGTTCTGGGTGGTGAAGAAGTAATAATTGAAAGGAAAAAATTACGATGATGAGTGGACAATTTGTCATAAGACATATAAGAGGAAATGGGATATGAAGTGGTGTGATCAGAATGTGCAGGAAATTCCTTAGAAGGATTCAATCAATAACAATGATATTCATCAAGATATGCATGAGTCTTAGTTTGACGTTTTATTTTAGGAACCTGTGATGAACTTCCTAATGGTATTTGCATTAAAGAATCAGAATTCATGACAGAAGGATGCAAAGAAGCATGATCAGAAGAATGCAAAGAATCAACAATATCAACAGAATCAACAGAAGGCATATTATCAACAGCATCTGAAACAGGAGATGGTGATTAGTCAGGACTAGCAGTTTGTGTAGTATCTATACAATCAATAGTTTCGGATGATGGTGATGATACTGAAAGTCATTCATGTGATGATGGTTGTGGACTAAAATCAAAATGAGTTGGAAAAGGAGAATCAGGGACAGGTAATGGTAACACATGTTGTGAAAAAATATCAGACACAGAAACATGAGAATTTGCATTTTGAAAGGAAAAACATGCTCGTAAAAACAACATTTCGTGTAATTGAAATCATGTTTGTGTTAAGATCTAGAACCTTATAACCCTTGAAACCATGAGGATAGCCTAAGAACACACAAGGATTAGCTCTAGGAGTAAATTTATGACAATCATTGGAAAGAGTGGAAGCAAAACACAAACAACCAAAAACACGCAAATGTGAATAATCTGGAATTTTGTGATTAAGAAGTTCAAAAGGAGTTTTGTTTTGAAAAAGAGGTGAGGGTGTTCTATTTATGAGATATACATTAATTTGAACACAATCACCCCAATAAATCAAAGGTAAATTGTTTTGAAACAACAAAGAACGAGCCACATTCAAAATATGTTGATGTTTCCTCTCAACTATTGAATTTTGTTGAC
This sequence comes from Iberis pinnata, assembly GCA_900406425.1. NCBI lineage: Eukaryota > Viridiplantae > Streptophyta > Magnoliopsida > Brassicales > Brassicaceae > Iberis > Iberis pinnata. The sequence continues at coordinate 7,598 of OVBE01008383.1, read as the reverse complement.
GAGTATAAGGACATGAAAAATAATGAATGATGCCTTTAGATGCTAAAAAATTAGTGAATGCAAGCTCAGGGGCATTATCAGACCTAATTGATTTTACAGATGTGTGATACTGTGTTTCTACATGTTTCAAAAAATCAGGAAAATGGTGGAAACATAACTTTTATTCTGTAAAAGATAAATCCAAGTAGCCCTTGTACAATCATCTACCAAAGTAAAAAAAAAATATTTGTAACCTTATAATGTAGGAACACGAATTGGTCCTCAAATGTCTAAGTGAATGAGACGAAAAGTCTGAATGCTTTCCTAAAGCGATGGAGATGTCAGAATATCGAACGACGGCGCTTGCAAAACTCTAACTAGAACTAAAATCTATGAACCTCTAAACTTCCTCGATAAGAGATACTAACATGGTTTAGACCAAGACTAAGCATTCAAGAGAACAATATGTAATGCATATATGAGCATACAAATACATGAAAAAACGAGCACACGAAAAAACGAACATGCGAACAATTGAACGTACACACATGTGAAAAAATTAGCATGCGTCCCTTTTCCCACACAATTCCCTATCATGAAATGGAGAAAGGAGTTTACGTACCGGCTATTGGCTATGCTCCATCGTGGTCCTCAGCCATGAACACTCACGGCTCAACTTCTTAACGCTTAGGCGATGGCGGCAATAAGGCAATATGTGATGGTTCACAACAGTTCTTTGCAATGTGGCCTTCCTTACCACAACGAAAACATCCATTTGTGTGTGGGCCCTCTGTACGAAAATCCTTGACAAAATGTCCAAACTGATTACACTTGATGCACCTTATGCATTCCCCCGAATGCCTCTTATTGCACCTTTGACAGAACTCTCCTCATCGCGTTTCCTCTTAGATGACTCCCCGTTCCCAGTCCTCTTCTGAGAGTTTCTTGAGTTCATGACGGCGAGACCTTCCTCTTGATTTGCAGCCTTTTCCATCAGCTCAACCAAGATGCGGTAATCCCTGATTGAACACCTGACATTAATCTATGGCCTCAATCCCCGCAAGAATCTTCTTATAAGTTCATGCTCATTCATGTGCCTTCCTGCATACCTTCGCAGTCGGGCGAATTCTAACTCATACTCCCTTACCGTACGAGATCCTTGACATAATTCTTGGAAATGTGTCTTCAACTTGTCCATCATCTCCTTGGGAAAGTACTTCTTTGTTAACTCCTCACGGAAATCCTCCCATGTCAGCGGCCGTCCTTGCATCTCCACTACACCTTCCCACCATAAAAGAGCTTCCTCTTTCAGGTACTGAACATCAAGATCCTTCCTGTAAGTTACAGGACAGCGAATTGCTTCAAAACTCCTTTCTAGCTTCTGTTTCCAATGATCCGCTGCAGTGGGATCTGCCTTTCCTCCGAAGGTTTCCACGTTCATTTCCCGAAGATGCCTCACAGCCTCCCAATAATTGGGTCCTTGCTCATAGACTCTCACTGGCGGTGGCAGAGGCAGCTCCCTTCCTCTAGTGTATTCATACATCGAAGGTGGAGGAGGTATCTCTCTTCTCCCTATGTACTCGTGTACCGGTGGTGGAGGAGGCGGATCCAAAACACGTTCAGCCATAGGTGGAGGCGGGTAGCTGGGTGCAATTGGTGCAGCATGAAACTGAGGGTACACAGGTACGCCATGATTCACTAGTGGCGGTTGTTGAGGTGCAACATGCACGAAAGGTGGCGGCAGAGCACCTCCAGGTCCTCCGTGTGCTAGTGCATGAAGCTGTAGAACTATTTCTTGGAGTCTCCTTAGATCCTCCAATAGCTCGGCATGGTTGACATTAACGGGTTCATCAAGTGGTCATATGATTGGCTGACCCACAGCTACCCCGGTAGGTTGAACTGGAATTCCATTCGACGGTACCACCTGAGATCCTGCAGCTGCTTCGACAGATCGAGCACATCTGCGTGACGCGCGGTTGATTCCATAACTTGACTTTCTCTTATGCTTTCTGCAAATCTTTGAGGCGATTCCGCTCTAGCAGCTCTAGCGGCATTAGCAGGTCTTCCTCTAGCTCTCCTGGGTGGCATCTATAAGAAAGAAAGCCGATTAGGCTTGATCAGAATTCAGAACATCACATATATATAAAGAGTGTTGAATCGTTGTGCTGTTTTTAACTTTTCAAAACCCATCCCCAATTTTCAAACTTTCCTTTTATGGAAACTTTCCATTTCGAGAAAACTTTCCTTTTATGAGAACTTTCCTTTTTCGAAAACTTGCAGAAAACACTTTTCAGAAAACCCTTTTTACCTCAGGATTGCCTCCCGGGACAGAACCGGTTAGGCAAACCTAGGCTCTGATACCAAATTGTAACGATCCGACCCTCGTAGAAGGGTAGAATCTTAACTTTACATACTTTTAAAACGAAAAGTAACTTTATTTCAAATAAAACCGTTAAATAACCAACATCTCAACAAACCAAAAATCCGGTTAACATATCCAATTGAAAATAAGAAATAACAAAAAGTATTAAATTCCAAAAAGACAAAATATAATCCTCAAAACCAGCACTTCGAGAATCCAGACTCGGTCTACTCGTTACGTTCACCTGTAAAAGAAGATGGAAAAAGAGAAGGGTGAGTAAATTCGTCAAACGTGAGTTTATCCAGTGAGAATGGACTCCAGGAATCCATAGATCCCTCACAACCAACCAAACATTTAAACCACATAGTCTAAGCCTAAAATAAGTATTACAAACATGCGAACCTAGAGCTCACACAATCATTATCACACAAGGTCCCTACGCAACATAAGCGGTTGTTCTGCCGCCCGAGTAGCCATCTGGTGCGAACACCACCCACTACTCAGAAGATTTGTCTTACGGTTTAGCGACCGCACACGCACTGGCCCCGTAGGACTTTAAACGCATCCCCTCCGCATGGTTGTGGCTCTTCAGCTAGGTTAGCGATTGTCCGGTGGATCACCAACCCTTCGTCGATGGTCCAATATGCGGGACCCGTCGCATCCTACTCCGAATTCATCAAACAACAACATGAGGTACGAACATTGATGCCTCTGCACCTTTTTAGCTCATGTTGCCACGACGAATGCCTGTTACCGATGCTCGCAATTACTAGCACCACACACGCACTAATACACTCAACATGCCCAAACAAGTGGTTCGCATCTAGCAACCTAGTCCAGTTCATTGCTTACTTACATATATACACGCAATATATCATATACTATACAAGCATCAATCATATATGTCATGAGTATATATATAAGGGTTGTTCATTACATAATATCTCTAAGATTTGCTGATTATTTGACAATAAGACACACTCTAAATTATCATATCACTCGATGCCAATTAACACCAAAACATACAAAAAGAACAAAGATTGCATAAACCATACTTAATTACACAAAGCAAAAGACTCAAAGTGCCCTAGGTTTTGATGACCTAGTTTTAGCAAACTCAACCAAGTCTTTAAACAACACATCTTCTGGTTTCTCTTCTTTCTTCGGTTCACTCGTTGCAGCCGCGGCCATAGATAGTTTCCGAGTCTGTCCCACAAGACCTTCATTCGATGAATCAGAGCCACTACTCGAGTGATGATGCTTAAAGAATTGTTGCCTTTGGTTATGTCTTGAAGGTGGAGGTGGAAGATTCTTTATTACTTCAACATCCCATGGAGCTGGAGGAGGTAATGGCTCAGCGGGTTTTCTTCGATCATCGAAAATAGGACTAGTTGAAGTAGTGGCAGCAGCAGGAGGAGGAGAAGGAGGCTTATAGACATCACCACTCATTAAATCCACCATACCTGAATCATTACCATGTACCGGTCTAGTTCGAACCGAGCTGAAATTTCTTTTAGACCTTTAAAGATTGAATTCAAAACATTAAAATGATGATTCCGAAAATATCAAAAAGATCATATCTTTATACATAGAACTATAATTACCGGTGAGCTAGTTGAGCAAAATCATCATCTGATTCTTCGTTATCCTCATCATGATTCGTGTTAACTAGCTGAATCGGAGGAGGAGGAGGAGCTGTAGGATTCATTTGATCGATAATATCATCGTGACGCTGAAGAACACGCTGCAAATTATCGTTCAATGCCAATCCTTGACACAAAAGTTCTTCGTCTCTTTAATAATAAAAATGAGTTGAAATATGTTAATTATCACTATTGTATAAATTTAATCATGACAATAACATCAAAATCACTAAAATTATGAAATTATTAGTTTAATTCATTAGTCTCCTTAATCATGTTTTGCCAATTTAGAAAATTTTAATTTTGTTTTAGTTTGATTCATTAGTCTCTTTAACAATATAAATAAGTTGAAATTTATTAATTATCGCCATAATTTTGATAATAATGTCAAAATCACTAAAATTATAAAACTAGTAGGCTATATCCTATAAATTTTTGCCTTTTTCAAAAGTTTAAATTTTGTTTGAACTTTGCATAAATAAATTTCATAATGTTTTGGCAAAATAAAAATAGTAGGCCTAATGATTTTTTTGCCAATTTGAAAAAAAATAAAATTTGTTTTAATATGTTTTATTAGGGTCTCTTAAACTAGTTAATTATCACTACTGTATTAAATTAAAATACGAATCTTTATAATTTAGGAAGGTGATGAAGAAAGAAAGGAACATAAACTTACGTAGTAGTGTTTACAAGAGTCATTACACGTCTTTGATAAGTACGACATTGTTCAACTAAATCAACAATTAGATCTTCTTTTAAACCCTGTAACAACATCAAGAACAAGTAGATTCATTACTTCTGAAAGAAAAAATCTACCTGCAATGGAGTAAGCAAATTTGTACCTCGGGGTTCTTCGGATCAAGTGCTCCTAACATGTCCATCAATACATCAACTGATCCTTCAGCGCTTTGAATCTCTTCCATGCTAATAAAACAAACTCAAGATATCACGGTTCGGTTCTTTCGGATAGGATAGTTAATATCCAAATAGGAACCAAACAAAATTCGATTTGGTTGTAGATCAAATACTTGTTGGTTCGGATGTAAAATACTCAAAATAACAAAATAGAAATACACAAAATATCTGGAAAAATACCCAAACTATCCAAAATAATAGAAAAATACTCAAATTATCCGAAACTATCCTAAAAGTACTAAAGAAATGTGAAAAGTAATCATATATTCATAGTAAGACGTAAATTAACCACGCTTGTCACGCAACTCATGAGGTTTATGAAGGGGCGGGCATTAATTTGGTTCGGTGATTTTTTTTAGTTCGGTTTTCGGTTTCGGTTCAGTTCGGCAACAAATTTTTTTATACAAAATTAACCGAACTGAACTTGCTAAAATTAATAGAATAAACTGAAAATTAACCAAAATTTAACCGAAATTGAAATTTTTGAACAAAAAAATAACCGAACTTCATAAACAAAAAACCGAATCGAACAAACCGAGTGTCGAACCGAACTTTTGTTCGGTTCAATTCGGCCAAAGAAAAAAAACCCAAATAAACTAAATGCCCACCCCTAGGTTTATGGTTCGAAACTTGGCTAGTGACATTTTTTAAATATGGATCTCGGGTAATACCCAAACCGAACCGATATCCATAGATCTAGAGAAAAGAATCCATTTGGTTATTTGCCAATATCCAATAATCAAACCCAACCATCGACACAAACAATAGATAAAGAATCTCATCTACTCAAAGAGAATTACCTGAGGCTAGAAGCATCATCTCCTTGCAACGAAGCTTGAATAGCTGCATCTTCATCTGCCGGAACAACGGGCTGAATTTGAGGCGGAGTAAATAACGATAAACTACTTTCCGTTCGAGGTGGAAACTCAATTCCAGCAGACTGAAAGTTATCAAAATGGTAATACCAATTTGTTAATTGCTCACACTAATGAATATAAAAGACCATTCTCATGATTTTAACATACCTTAAGTTCATTATACGCATTGTAATATTGTCGGTATCGACCATCGCGTCCACCAAAAGCTTCTTGCCATGTATCTAATAAACTTAGTATCTTCTCCTTCACATTTAACTCCGGCTTCACGAAATTTACAATGTTAGAGAAGTTTCTAAAGATCAACAGAGAGAAATCGAGATATTAGAGGTATAGCAAAACCTTTTTCTTCACTTTCTTGACCATATCTATCAAAATATCGCGGTCGATGATAAGTTGGTATACATTTTCGCCACAATTCTTAGTTAGAGTTTCCAATGCCTGCATAGAAAACCCAAAAAATCATCACATGCACGAATGGAAAAACGAATAATTGAATCGAAGAACAAAGTACTTACATAAAGTGCAAGAATTTGAACTTTAGAGTTTTTACTTCCTAACTTCTTCTTTAACACTTTCACAGCTTCTTTTGCTTGACTAAAGAATTATAACAATTAGTCTCAACATATATATGCAAAAAAATTCGAAACAAAAACAGAGCGGAAGAAGATCTCTGAATAAACCGAAACCGAACCCGATCCAAAAATCTTTTAAAGAATATCTAGGTCTGATTATTTAAAAAAATTGAAACCGAGACTTGATTAACTACAAGAACTAATACTAAAAAACTGAAAAATATAAAGAGTTCTGTATTTTTATAGTTATTCGTATACGTATTCAAACGGTTTTAATTTTGAAAAAACCGAAAATCCGAAAAGCCAATCCATAAACCAAAACGCCCACCCCCCCAAACTTGTACCTTGGATCCATGTTGATGATATCACACAATTCAATGTTAATAGCCCAATCTGGACCAACTAAAATATGATTTGTAGCTCTTTCAGCACATATAGCTGCATCATTCGCCATTTTTCGGAATTCTTATCAATCAAAATTCCAAAATTTTCCTACAATCACAGTTGCAGAAATAATAATCTCTTTAATCCATATCTATAATAAGAAATATTCATAAACTTATTAAAATTTAAACACTAAGCAGATCACTAGAATCACATTGGAGATGGAAACAGATTAAGTAACAAAATTTGCAGTATCATCACAAACCCTAAACCCAAACAAATATGCTAGAAATTAACAGAATTTAGTAAACTCACAATTATTCATAAGAGCTTTGACTAAATCAAAAACCCAAAAGCAAGAACATTTATGGAAGAGTAAAACAACTAAACAAGGTTTTAGATTCGAACCCAGAAAGAAAGCAAAGATCTTTACTTGTTCAAACACGAAGAACTCGCAAGAGAAGATTCACGATTCTTTTGAAGAGATTGAGACAATTTGAAGGGGGGGTTTTCTGAAAAGTTTTCAACTTTTCCTAGAATACACGGTAAGAATTATTCTGATCGGTCTAGAATCAACGGCGACTTTTCTTTCTCTATATACTTTAATGTCCTTCTAGGTGTAAAGTTGCAAACTTGTGTTTTGGGTCGTCTACTTTTTTTTGTTGTTGTAGTAATGTCACAGTCGGTGATATAAAGACAAAGTCACCGTCGACTTTTTGTTTTAGTATTAATATTTGGGTTAGTCATTATTTCGTCATTACCTTAACTATATAAAATTTTTGAATTTTTTTGTCACCTAAATTGTCATAACAGACGAATGGCAATAAAAACAGACATGAGTAAAGCGTATGACAGACTAGAATGG
>OVBE01008382.1:0-17259 GCA_900406425.1 Iberis pinnata | reverse complement strand
TGGGGTAAATGGCGGACAAAGGACCAAGAAGGTCCGATCCAGATCCGCGAGACTAGGAAAAGGTATGGCTTAACATTAAGAGTTAATTCTGCTGCGTGTATAAGGAACATGGATAATGGACGGTTCAAGCGGGTGGCTTGAACCCTAGCACTTCAGCCGCGACTTCTGGGAAGGCCGGGTCGGGGCGTCACAAGCGTACTCTACTATGGAAGGATCTAAAGGATCACAATTCTCTACCTCTGTTTAATACCAGGCCCTCGTTAATTTTGGGTGATTTTAACGAGATACAATCCACCTCTGAACATTCTGGTTATACTCAGTTCACAGCGGGTATGGGAGCTTTCAAATCAGTGCTCGCTTCTTGTGGACTATCAGACCTACACTATGTGGTCCCTTGTTCACATTGTCTAATAAACGGGAGGCTGATCCCATTTGCAAAAAACTGGACCGGGTATTGATAAATCCTCAATGGCTATCCTCTTTATCCTCGGCTTTTGCTATTTTTGAACCTGGTGGTACCTCAGATCACTTGCGCAGTGTTGTGCATCTCAATGATACTCTGATAACTATAAGGAAACCCTTCAAGTTTTTAAACTTGCTTGCATCATATGAAAATTTTATGGATGTAGTTCAGGGTAGTTGGTCCACCACTCCACCTCGGTATCTTTCACGGACGGCTCTGTGTCTTTTTCATAAGAAGCTAAAGCATTTAAAGCTGCCTCTGCGGCATCTGAACAGAACGAAATTTGGGAATATTCCGGCTCAATCAAAAGCAGCTTTTGATCATCTCATACACTGCCAGGGTGTTCCTGTTAGTGATCCCAATTCTGTTACCTTTACCGTTGAATCAAAAGCTTTATCTCGTTGGTCTCATATCTCTGATCTATAAGAATCTTTCTTTAAACAAAAATCAAAGGTTCATTGGCTCAGGAATGGTGATAAAAATACCCGCTTCTTTCATCCTATGGCTAAGTCTAGAGTCTCAAAGAATTCAATACGAATAATTAAACGAGCCTCAGGGGAGATCTCCACTTTTCCAAATCAAATAAAGGAAGAAGCCGAGACTTGGTTCATAACNAATCCCCCCCCCCCCAGATTTCATAGGTATTGATACTACTGATTTGGCCTCTCTTCTCAACTTTCATTGTAGTCTGCATCTTCAATCAAAACTTACACAATCAGTTACAGCTTCTGAGATTCTTAAAGCTTTGCATTCATTGCCAAATAACAAGGCACATGGGCCTGATGGCTATACAAAGGAGTTTTTTGTTTCAGCTTGGCAGATTGTAGGTTCAGACTTCATCACAGCCATACAATCCTTTTTTCAGAATGGTTATTTGCCTCACAGTGTCATTTCTACCATCTTAGCTCTGATTCCGAAGCATGAGGAAGCTTTGGAATGAAGGATCACCGTCCAATTGCTTGCTGCAACCTCTTACTTTATAAAGCCTAATCAATCAGCCTTCGTCCAAGGTAGGCTGCTCATGGAGAATTTTCTTCTTGCCATAAAATTAGTTAAAGGATATCATAAGCCAAACATATCCCCAAGATGCGCTTTGAAAGTTGACTTAGCCAAGGCTTTTAATTCAATACAATGGGAATTCCTCACCTCTCTGCTTCGTGCAATTGCAGTCCCAGAATTGTTCATAAAGTGGATACACACATGCATTTCTACAGCATGGTTCTCGGTTCAGGTGAATGGTGAGCTGGTTGGTTTCTTTAAAAGTAACAGAGGGTTGAGACAAGGATGTTCCATGTCTCCTTATCTATATGTAATGGCCATGAATGTATTGTCAGCACTACTTGATGATTCAACCAGATTGGGTAATCTAGGTTACCACCCGGGTTGCCAAGATCTCAAGTTAACGCACCTTAATTTCGCCGATGATATCTTAGTATTCACATATGGTTCTATGGCATCCATTGCTGAATTTTTCAGAATTTTTAATCGCTTTTCCAGAATATATGGTCTCTCCATAAATCCAGCTAAGTCATCTCTTTTCTCAGCAAGGCTTTCTACAGTAGATGAGCAAGCCATAACATCGATGTTTGGAATCGTATCCACTATGCTCCCTATACGATACCTTGGATTACCATTGACCACAAGATGTATGAATCTCACTGATTTTGCACCTTTGATTAACAGAATCAAGCAACGGTTCCAAGCCTGGTCGGTAAAGTTCCTCTCATTCGCTGGTAGATTGCAATTGTTGCAATCTGTTATACGTAGTATAACCAACTTTTGGACCTCTGCTTTTCGGCTACCGGCGGGCTGCATCAAGGATATTGAAAGCTTAACTGCAGCTTTCCTTTGGTTTGGATCTGATCTTAAAACATCTAAGGCAAAGCTAGCTTGGGAAGATCTCTGCTATCCAAAAATTGAAGGTGGGCTTGGATTCCAAAAGCTTAAATTGTCCAACACTGTGGCTGGTCTGAAACTTTTTTGGCGCATATTAACATCTCAATCCTTGTTATGGGTGGATGGATTTGGTAAAACAACATCTGATAAGAACATAATCTTCTTGGAAAATATCCGACAACAATGGGTCTTGGATCTGAAAAAAGTTGTTTAAGCTCAAAGACTTAGCCTATCAATTCTCTCGGACAGTTATTGGTAATGGTTCGCAAGCTTCTTTCTGGTTTGACAATTGGTCTCCACTAGGTAAACTTTATGACCTGGTTAGTTTCCAAGGTTACATGGCTTTAGGCATTCCTTCCTCTGCTATTGTGGCTGAAGCTAGCTCCACTGGCTGGTTGTTCAGACCTCAAAGGCACTTATCCCTACGATTTCTTGTTGAAAATATGCATTCCATTCCCATTCTATCATCTACTGCAGGTGATCTTTATGAATGGAAACAGGCTAATGGCACATTTTTGACAAAATTTATTACTTCACAGGTCCAAGATCAACTACGCTTGCGTCGATCACGGGTAAATTGGATGCATCACGTCTGGTTTCAGTATGCAACTCCAAAGCATGCTTTCATCTCTTGGTTGTTAATGTGGAATAGATTGGCAACAGGGGACAGAATAGCACTCTGGAACAGCTCTGTTCCTATTGTACTCTCTGCAATTGTCAAGTGGAGACTAGATCCCACTTATTTTTTGGTTTTCCTTATGGCCTTGAAGTCTGGCAGTCGCTTGCTTCCCCAATTATGTCTAATTCTTACACCTCTGATTGGGAACTTCTTGTTTCCCGTATCAGCTCCATCGATTCACCTTCAATCAAGCTCCTCATACGACTAGTTTTTCAGAGCTGTATCCACCATATTTGGATGGAAAGAAACAGCAGGCGCCATGGAAAACCCTCTCAGCCTCCAAACACTCTAATTCGAAGGATTGAGCTTTCAATCAAAGTAAAGATTGCTTCATTGCGCACAGGGAAAGTTCTACCTTTTGAGGACCTGCTCCAAACTTGGTTCAGATAGAGATCTCATTAACTTAGTCTCTATTCTTTAATTAAGTTAAAACTTTTTGTAGATATTTTTTTGTTGATAATAAAGTATTGCATTACAACAACAAAAAATAAACGGTATTTGGTATATTGATTTTGTTTTCAAAGTAATATAGAGCAATGTGTTTATGAAAAGCTTAACTTCATTCGTTCTTAGGAAATATGCTCTTATACTTGAGTTTACAATGCAACTAACAGCTAAAAATCAGAGATTGTGCAGTACTTGACTCCTACAAACTAGGACGACCAAGTCTTATTGAAATTAAAGGCTAAAAACAGAATTTAACCAACTAAACCAAATGAAATTAACTAACGGCTACTTCATACCCTCTTCTAAACTGGAACACCTTCTCCTTCCAGTTTATATCTTCTTGTTGCACACTCCCAACCTCTTCTTCAACCTTTCAAACACATTCAGCTTCACTGCTTTTGTCATGATGTCTGAGATTTGATTCTGAGTTGAGCAGCACTTTAATTTGATTATCCAATCATTAACAAGCTATCTAAGGAAGTGATACGTTACATGTATATGCTTGCTCCTTCCATGTAAATCAGATTCTTGTACCACTTAATTGTAGAGCTATTGTTACAATACACCTCTGTACTTTCACCTTGCTTGAATCTAATTTCACTTAACACATTTTCCAGCCACACTGCTTGACAAGTTCCATAAGCTACTGCTACAAATTTAACTTCTGTTGTGGACGATGTAACTATTGGTTTCTTCTTAGATGACCATGAAATTGCTCCTCCACCTATCATAAAGACATAACCTGAAGTGCTTCTTCTGTCATCAACATCACCCCCATAGTCACTGTCCACAAAGCCTTCTAAACACATATTGCTTCTCTCTTGTACTGTTGATAGTAGGATATTTCGGTATTAAGCTACTTAAATTCCTAATATACCATCATCATCATTGTAGCATAATAGGTATCAATCTAAATCATGATGATTAACTCACTAAAACCTATGAGAATTATGCATAGTCTAAGCCAAATAAGAAAATTGGTTTAAAGCTAACAACCTAATAAACATAAAGCATAAAGAGAAAAAAAATCAACTAAAAGTCAAAGCAAGCAAAAGTCAACAACAATCAAGAAAAAGTCAACTAATATTGGAAATGTAAATCAAAAGGAAAGACTAAGAAAATGGGCAAAGGCAATCGATTCATCGATTCAGGGGATGAAATGATATTTTATGATGTTACTACTCACATTCCGGTGCTAAATAAGAATGGGTAGAATAAGACTTGATTTTGGGGAATGATTAGAAATGGAAGTTGAAAGATTGTATTCATTATTGCCCTTTATCTCATTTTGATTTTGCTAATTCAACCACTCCCTTTGAGTGATAACCCAATGATTGTGTGCAAACTTTCTTTTGATGCACTGGAATCCCCTTTTCAACCTAACCAATTGAAACCATTAAGTTAACTATTTGAGAATGCTTCACCTATCTAAAATTTAATGTATGAAGATAGCTTAGACTAGACAAGTAATCGCTTTCTTTTAGTAATAGAAGGGATAGTGAATATGCATGAATGATTTGATGAGTAGTGATACTAGTTTGAGATTGATGATGTATTGTGTTTGAGATGCTAGTTCATTAGACTTTGGTTTAATCTTTTGGGTATGAGGCTTCAAACTTTAAACCTCTTCTCTGAGTTTATGAATTACTTGCTTGAGGGAAAGCACATATTAAGTTTGGGGGAGTTGATATCTTCGCTTTTTTAAGGCTTTTTCACATCGATTTCTATTGCATTTTAGGTTGTTTAGCTTGAATTTAGATCCATATAGGTTGCATTTGCATATAGTTCCATATTTCATGTGTTAAATGTGAGTGGAATCAAAAGAAAGATCAATTGGATGCAAAAGAGCTAAAAAAGAACTTAAAAGAGGATCAAGCCAACATGCCTTAAAGATCAAGGGATTTGGAGATATTGCAATGGAAATTTCATCATGGAATCTTCAAAAATATTGTATAAATCAATTCAAGATTTCCAACAAGCCAAAAATCACCTTAAATGCTCCAAGGAATCGCAAGATATGAACCAGCAAAGTTGTGATCCGCTATATTCAAAGCTTCAAACCATCCACCCCAAAGATGCATTTTTGCACCAACTTCCATTGCGAATTAGGAGAATACTTATTCACTAAAATTGTAGCCCTTTGAATCATATTTCCAAAGAGCTATCGCACGCCATCATATCTTCAAAGGTGAGGGATTTATGGACCCAGAATTGAAGACTGGTCAAACTATCTCGCTGAAAAAGTTGCTGCTCGGTACCATCAGGTCGATATGGGTATACCATACAAGTGGTATCGGTCATTGGAGGCCGGTATGGAGTGCTGAAGAGTCAAAATTCAAGTATTGACTAAGATTTTTACCCATTTTGCATTGGTTTAACCCACATGTTTTTGGATAAACCCAAGACACTTTAGGACTAGTATTTAAGCATTTTAAACCTAGTTTTTGAGACGATCATCCTTCTATCTTATCTCTTTCTCTCTTAAAAAATTTTATAAATATTTTGGATCTTAGTTTTATTTTGAGTTTAATCTTTGTTTTGATTGTGAATCTTCCTTTACTTTAGGTTTCTAATCATGATTCTACACATTTTCATCACTAGAACTTGTGTATTATCCATGATTAGTGAGTAGTTCACTTCTAAGAAAATGAGTTAGGTAGATTAGGGGGATTAGATTATTTAATATGATGCTTAGGAGCTTAATAGATTAGATCTTCAAACAACAGGTGTGCTTAATGCTAAATTTTTCTTGGCCATTCAAGTTTAGATTATAGGTGAATTGTGCCTGGAAGGTATTCAATAAAATGCCAGAACCAATTATTGTTTGCTGAATGATGCTATCCAAGGGATTGTTCTTAGCTAGTTTAGTAGTTGTTGATGAATTAGATCTTAATGCCTTATTTTATGCAATTATCCAAAGGATTGTTCTTAGTTGCATCATTAGGGGAGGGATTAGTACCATGAGAGTGGATTAGTCTAATTGGTTAAATTCTAGACTAAGGATTAGCAGTTCTTAAATGATTATAACCATTCTTTTCAAATTTAAACCTCCCGAACCAACCATCTTTTCTTATCTTTCTTTAGGCTTTCATTCTTTATCCACTAAACTTATCATACTTCCCCATGTACTACATCAATTTGCATTAGGTCTTTTGTAATCATTTAATCACTTAGGCTAATCTTTTACTATTGCATTTTTTCCTAGCCTTCTTTCATTCAACTTAGAGGTTTTTACTTAGGGGCTTCTTAACATTTTTCTTTCTAATCTAGTGGAGACTTGTCATTCTTTCTTAAACTCATCATTCCCTTTCTTTTTTCTTACTTCCCCAAACATATTCTTTTGAAGCTTAAACCACCAAACTACCTCTACCTTTATCTCTTTAGAGAAAGAATTAGAACTATTTCTATGGTTAAAACCCGAAAACTATTAAAAATTTTCCAACACCCAACATTTCCATTAACAATGCATAATGTATGATAAGAACAAAAATCAAACACAGTGTCAGCTACAGTCCCTCCCCCAAACGTAATCAAATAATCCCTATGTGAAAAAAATCCAGAGGGGGAAACGAAAAACATAAGAAAGAAAATGCATGAAAATATAGACAAGGTGTGAAGGAGTACCTCAACTGTAGTGGAGCCAATGAGATTAGCTAAAATTTAGACCGGAAATTTATGTATCGGTGGGTGTATTAGTTAGAATGACCGTTACATTTTTGTTAATCGTATCGGTTGATTGCAACTAGTATGCATAACCCGATATGCTTGTATCGACTTACCTGTATCGGCTTGTGCAGGTCGATATTATTTCCTTCTAGCTGATAACGGGTAAGGGAGACCGGTATAATGCAGCCGATATGATCATATTGGCCAGGCCGTATCAGCTACATCCGTCTGATATGTTGTCATGTACATCGATACCGCGCAGATTGGCCGATACACGTTTCCCAGTATGGCTTCTTCTTGATCATATTTTTCTCCCAAGTCGATTTTTGGCCTTTTTAAACCTCCCCGTAGTACTAAGAAGAACAGAAATCAACATCCAAGCATGATCCAAGACTTACTAAAACAAATTTAAAAACTAAAGTAAAAACTTAAATTTAAAGGATATGTACAAAGGATAGACATGGGACTTCCTCCCAAGTGAGCTTGTTTTAAGTTTCTAGCTTGACTTTGGAGCACAATTTGCTAATCATAAGAATCAAAATATTGAGCCAATGTACCTTTAGTCCTTCTCCTATTAGTGCAATAGACAATGTACACAAAGAAAGACAATGTCGCCCATAACAAAAAGACACAAATCTAGGCAAAGAAGTGTACGATAAAGGTGGAATGTGTCATGGATTTTTTGTTGATTACTAGATGCTCACGAGGTGCAAATGCATTAGATGTAAAGATAAAATCAACTTCAGGTTTAACCGAATTCAACATAAAGTAGTCAACTTCATCTCCATCAATCATGAAGAACACATCATTATCACTTCTAAAATCATTCTCATCCTTAGGAGTATATAAATCTTTCAAGATATTATCTATGTTAAGTACGTATCCTAGACAAGATTGTTCAAGAAGCGGATTAAACTTCTCATGCATTGAAAACCGTAATTCGAATTCATTAACGACATAACATACTTCATCATAATCCCTAGTAAGGTTTTCAAAACCTCGAAGTAGCTAGCTTTTGAGAAACATATATCAATTTATAGCGTTGATCAAGAAGCATGTGTGTATGCAAACTAGAACTTACATCTTCATTGCTAGGCATGGAGCAATTGTCATTAACATCAAAGTCATATTTTAGTTCATATATACCTTCTAGTTTGCATGGTGGAACCCAATATATTACATTTTGGAGTCTATGAGCTACATGTATCTCTCCAAATGTGAGCTCTCTTCCCTCAAGTATTGCTCGGTGTGAGATGAGATTGAGTCGAATAATGATAACTAGATCACTCCTTACCATTTGGATGTTTTTCCTTGATGAGCCAACTCTACTCTTTGTCCCGGGGTAAGCATGTTTTCATCAAATGGTGGATCCTCCTCATATTGCTATTCCTCGATATCCTCTTCGAATGTGTCCTCATGTATCTGATCATTATAAGCCATTGTCATCACTCTATCTTAAAGTAAAGAAAAGTAAAAGAGCTTAGTCCCAAGAAAATTCAAAATTCTAATGGTTAATCAAATTCCTCAATCGACAATAGCGCCAAATTGATAGTAGGATATTTTGGTATTAAGCTACTTTAATTTCTAATATACAATCATCATCATTGAAGCATAATAAGTATCAATCCAAATCAAAATAATTAACTCACTAAAACATATGAGAATTATGCATAGTCTAAGCCAAATAGGAAAATTGGTTTAAAGCTAACAACCTAATAAACATAAAGCATAAAGAGAAAACAAAAATCAACTAAAAGTCAAAGGAAGCAAAAGTCAACAGCAATCAAGAAAAAGTTAACTAAGATTGGAAATGTAAATCAAAAGGAAAGACTAAGAAAATGGGCAAAGGCAATCGATTCGGGGGATCAACAATTACTTAGTGAGGCAATTTAGATTGCCTTAATCGTTTAAGTTTAAGTTTAGTTTAATCCATTTTAGTTTAGTTAATCAAATTCTTGGATGTCCAGACAGTCCATTGATCCAACCAAGGGTCTTGGTCGGATTGGGTAAGTTCTGGCGGAATCACCCGTTCCCCCAGACAACTCGTCCCATCCGCCTCACCTTGAGTTTGGCCCAACAGACTATCCCTAAACCCGCATCTTTCAGTCGTTCTATCGGTTTCAATGTATATATGTGACCATGCAGAGATATTGAATGCGCATGACCAACCGCACGGATTCTCACGTACTTAGCTGTTTGGAATGACAGATTTGCCAGATTGGCTAAGAGATGGAACCTTGGCCGAAGCCACGTTCCGATTGCACTCACCTTAGTCTTTATCGGTGAATTCTGCACTGAACCCGCTATTTTCCCACTCGGACTGAATAGACTCCTGATCTGCTCGTCCGTTTATCCGATCACGCCTAACTTTGCTCTTAATTCTGCACCAATGCCTTAGTCGATTTATTTTTATAGAGTTTCAGTGGTTTGTGCATGCGCGGAAATGGGGCTTAGGCACTCTATTTATAGAGTTTTCGCCCTATAACCATCCAAAACTGCCAAGCCAACTTGTGCATGTTCGAACTGGAACGATTGGCCGAGCAGGTGTGAGTTGGCATAACCGCCCAACCGCCAAAACCGACCAGCTCGGCCCAACTGCTCAGCTAGTGTCCAGTTCACTTAACTGGGCCACCTGGCGTGAGCTAGCTTGAGCTAACCTGAACTGATCGGAGCTAAGTTGAGCTATAACTCAGCTCATCCAACTGCCTTAGCTCGTTTGTTCAGCTTCCTCGAGCTGAACCCGGGCCAATGAGCTAGCCCATGATCTTTACTTAGTCATTTGAATATTCCATGTTTCATGGCTAAGTCCAACATTCGGATTCCCCCTTTATAAGCCAGTTTTCCTTAGCCCGAACCCAAAGCTATGTTTTTGGCTCGGATGGCTCGAATCATTGAACTTTAGGAAGTTCAGGGATGTTACAAGTCTCCCCCACTTGCCATGGATTCGTCTTCGAATCCAACTTTGACTTCCTTGTGGTTAAATGACCCAAATCCCTACCTTTTTGTTCCTTAGCCATACAACCAACCATCCCTAAATGGCTAAGTAACAAAAAGATAGGGCTTCAAGCATCATTCTCTTCAAACCATTCGGGAAATTCGACATTCATTCTGGTTTCTGTTTCCCATGTTTCTTCTTCGATTCCATCGAGATCCCAAACCACTTTAACCATTCGAATTACTTTTCTCCTGGTTTGTTTATCCATTCGATCCACAATCCCAACAGGTTTAGCTTCCACAGTCAAATTCCGCCTTAAGTCTTTTGGTGTTTCTGAAGCAACCTTATCTTGTTCTTCCAAGCATTTCCTTAGCTGCGATACATGAAATACATTGTGAAATGCATCCATTTTCGTAGGCAAGTTCAACTTGTATGCAACTGCTCCAACCCGTTCCAGAATCTGTAAAAGTCGTAAGAGCATAAACAATGCAAGAGCCAAAAAAATAGTTCTTAATTTTTATTTTTCCATTTTAATTATAAAAAATGAAATATTCGACCAATCGTGGGCCGCCACGTGTTAGTGGGGCCCACGATTTTTGCAAAATCAGGATCCAATTTTAGAGACCAAAGAGCATGTCTCTAATACATTTAGTGGGGGCGCACATGTTTAGAACACTTTAGAGCCCTCCAATGTTCATGGTCTAAGTATCTTGGGCTTAATTTCCCACTTGCTGAAGTTCTGGCCCTTCCTTTGAAGGTGATCATTTTCAAGTAGAGCAACTCGCCTACTGAAAATTCAATGTCCTTCGTGCGCTTGTCGGCATAACTCTTTTGCCTATCTTGCGTTTCTTTCATTTTGATCCTTAGGAATTTTATCTTTTCCGTGGTTTCTTCCACAATTTATGGACCCATCAGACTTTTCTCCCCCACTTGGGTCCAGCACAACGACGTTCTGCAAGGTCGTCCATACAAAGCTTCATAAGGGGAAATTCCAATACTTTCTTTGAAACTGTTGTTGTAAAAGAATTCGACCAAAGGCATATACTTCTCCATGAACCACCCCAGTCCAACACACAAGCCCGCAACATATCTTCCAGCATTTGGATAGTCCTTTCCAACTGTCCATCGGTTTGCGGGTGATATGCGGTACTCATATTCACTCTCGTTCCTAAAAGCCTTCCAGAATTGAGATGTGAATTTTGAATCTCTGTCCGAAACAATGCTTGTTGGAATCCCATGAAGCCTCACAATCTCATCAATGTACTTTCCAACGATCACTTCAGCACCATCAGTTGTCTTGATGGCTATGAAGTGTACAGATTTTGTCAATCTGTCCACCACCACCCAGATTGCAT
Organism: Iberis pinnata; assembly: GCA_900406425.1. Lineage (NCBI taxonomy): Eukaryota > Viridiplantae > Streptophyta > Magnoliopsida > Brassicales > Brassicaceae > Iberis > Iberis pinnata. The sequence continues at coordinate 5,818 of OVBE01008382.1, read as the reverse complement.
CACGCTTGGACTTAGTCCTTGGAAAACCTGTTACAAAGTCCATTGTAACGTGATCCCACTTCCATTCCGGAATGGGTAAGTTCTGCATCAAGCCGTTTGGAACTTGATGTTCTGCCTTGATCAGTTGGCAGGATGAACACTTCGATACCCACGCAGCCACGTCTCTTTTCATCCCAACCCAATGATAGTACCATTTTAGATCCCAGTACATTTTGTTCATGCCTGGATAAATCGAAAATTTGGACTGATGGGCTTCCTTAAGGATTTCATCCTTAAGCTCCTTTACGTTAGGCACACAGACCCGACCATTCACCATAATGGTCCCATTATTCGAAGTTTGGTACTCAGTCTTCGCATTTCCCACAAACTTCTTGAGGTCCTCATCACTTTCTTGGGCAATCCGGATCCTTGTAAGCAGGTCTGCCTTATCCGCAACACTTAAGCCTAAAGGTTCCTGATCCACGATGATTGCATCAAGATGCAAACTCCGGACCATATGTTCTAGCTCAACAGTTTCTCTTTGAGCATTGACATATGCCTGCCTTCTACTCAATGCATCCGCCACCAAGTTGCCTTTTCCCAGATGATAAGCTATGTCCAGATCGTAATCTGCAACAAACTCCATTCACCTTCTTTGCCGAAGGTTCAGTTCAGGCTCGGTGAAGATGTACATTAGGCTTTTTTGGTCCGTGAAAATTTGCACCTTGGCTCCATACAAGTATGATCGCCATATTTTCAATGCGAACACAACCGCAGCCATCTCCAAGTCATGGGTGGGATAATTCCCTTCATGCTTGCGCAACTGTCTTGATGCATAGGCAATGACCTTGTCACCTTGCATCAACATGAAACCCAATCCCAAAATTGATGCATATGTGTACACCACATATGGCTCGCCTGGCTCATGCAAAGCCAGTATTGGTGCACTAGTCAGCATCTCCTTAAGCTCTGAGAAGCTTTCCTCACATTGATCCGACCATACATACTTGACATCTTTTCCAGTCAAGTGGGTCAAAAGTTGGGCCTTACTCGCAAATCCCTTTACGAACTTGCGGTAATAGCCAGCAAGTCCGAGGAAGCTTCTGATTTCCGAGGCATTCTTTGGTCTCGGCCAAGTCTTGATCGCACTGATCTTTTTAGGATCTACAGAAACTCCCTGTTCCGAGCCAACATGGCCCAAGAACCCAATGCTTCTTTGCCAAAAGCTACACTTGCTTAACTTGGCATAAACCTTCTGTTCTTGCAACCTTTCCAGAACAGCCCTCAAGTGACCTTGATGCTTATCTTGATCCTTCGAGTACACAAGGATATCATCTATGAAGATAATCACAAATTCATCCAAGTATTCTCGAAAAATCCCATTCATCATCTTCATGAACGCAAATGGGGCATTTGTTAGTCCAAAAGGCATCACAATAAACTTGTAATGCCCATACCTTGTGCGAAATGCCGTTTTCCGCACATTACTTAGTTCTTTCGGAATCTGATGATATCCTGAAGCCAACTCAATCTTGGAGAAACATGTGGCACCTTTAAGTTGATCCAGCAACTCATCTATCCGATGCAATGGGTACTTTTTTTTAATAGTCACCCGATTCAACCCTCGATAGTCAATACACATCCTTAAACTCCCATCTTTCTTCTTTACGAACAGCACAGGCGATCCCCAAGGAGAGCTACTTGGCCTTATGAATCCCTTTTCCAACATTTCTTCTAACTACTTCTTCAGCTCTACCATTTCCGTATGAGCCATTCTGTACGGGGCCTTTGAGAGTGGTGCGGTTCCTGGTTCCAACTCTATTGTGAACGGATCTGACCTATCCGGGGGTAAACCCGTTAAAGCCTGGAACACATCCTCAAACTCGTTGGCAACCGGAATGTCCTTAAGTTCCACTCTTTTCCCCACTTCTGGTACACTGATTGTGGCCAAATAGGCTTCACAACCCTTTTCCAGCATCTTTTCAGCTTGGAGTGCTGATACAACTAAGTTCCCGGATGTTGGCTTGATCTCTTGGAATTCCAACCATCCGTCTTCCCTTTCAAACAAGACTTTGTCTTTGTGGCATTCCAAAGTGGCCTTATGTTTGAACATCCAATCCATCCCCCAGATCACTTCATGCTTATCAAGCAGAACAATGATCAAGTTGGCTGGCATATCCACATTTCCCACTTTCACTGGAATTTCGCGGACATGGCCTAAGGTGAACATCACTTGTCCCCCGGCCGCCCTTACAGTCCCCAATTTCCCTCTTTGTTCCTTCTGGAACAAGCCTTTCCCGATCATTGTCGGGCTCACGAAACTATGCGTGGCCCCCGAGTCCAATAGGGTGTGTGTTAAGACATCCCCAATCTCCAAGGTCCCTACACATTCACACAGAATGGTAAGTCCCTTGTACATTCCATGGAAAACTATGCATGCAGACAGTGCCATACTTGCACTTAGACTATGCAACAAATGCATACAAACCATACAACAAATGCATGCAGACCATGCAACGAATGTATGCAGTATGTGCAACATATGCACCAGACCATGCCCTAAGGACATGCAAACCATTCAACTAATGCATGCAGACCATGCAACAAATGCATGCAGTAATCTAACCAGTTTGGTTCAGTGAATACTTGTGATTGCACTGAAGTTCCCTAGCTCATCGGCCTCCTTAGACATCTCATAAACGCGAGGTGCTGCCGCTTGTCTTTTAGCTTGAGGCGGCTTGATTCCCCCCACGTCCTCCCTTCTGGCCAACTTGTCTTTCCACTTGCAGCTTGGGATAATCTCTCTTGAGATGTCGACTTTCCTGCAATGGTAGCAAGTCCCGACCATATTATTCATTCTTGGCCTTTGGTCTTTTCGTGGACATTCAGAGATCTTGTGATCCGGATTTCCGCACCTTAGGCACGCATATGATGCCTTCCAGCATATTCCACCATGTGTCCTTCCGCATATTCCGCACTTGTGCGCTTAACCGTCCTTTGACCTGCATCATCGGACTTCAACCTCCTATTCCTGGTCTGGTTATTCCCAACCGGCTTAGCCTGACTCTTAGCCCGAGCCAGCTTCTTCTCCTCCTAGAGATCTGATTTTATCATCGCAGCTCTTTTCACCAATTTAGACACCAAGCTAAAGGTGCAAAGCGAGCAATGAATTTAAAGTTCTACCCTAAGCCCGCGAATAAACCGACGTAATTGAGTCTGCTCATCTTCCAGCTCTCTTCCCACATATCGCCTAAGGCGATTAAACTCCTCCTCATACTTCCGGACTAATTTTCTAGCCTGAACCAAGTCCAGAAAAGCTTCCTCTATCTGATCCCAAGCTTCTGTTAGGAAGTACTTGCAGTTGAATTCCGCATCAAAGTCTGCAAAGATGATCTCTTTTTCACCCATGCGCTTTTCCACAGCCAACCACCAATTATGTGCATCCCCTTCTAGGAAGTGGACCGCTATGTCCTTCCGAAAGTCAGAAGGACACCTAGTAGAACTGAAGTTCCTTATCAGTCTACTCTTCCATTCATCCGCTTCAATCAGATTTACAATTCCCTGTAAATGCTTAGTTCCCAACTTTGAGACGTGCTCCAACACACTCAAGTAATCAACCATCTCCCTCCTCTTCGAGGACTTTGGGGCGACTACTTCCACCACCCCGTTTATATCACCAAGCACAGTCGCACCTATTGGGATCGCAGTAGGGATTCCTCCCGAGGATCCGACAGGTTTCGCAGTCGGTGGTAATAACTGGCCGAACTGCTCCAACTTTGCAGCCATGGTTAGTTGGATCATCAGGGCAGTTCACTTCTCCATCCTCTTTCGAGTTCTGCTTTGTCGCGGTTGAGGTCTCAGCAACTTCCTCATTATCCCCCGTGACCTTAGTCTTATCCTTGTTACCCATAATCTGAGTTCCCACAGTCTGGTTTCCGATCACAGGACCGACCAGACCAGTTTTCCCCAAGCCTACCACGCTTGGATCTGCATTCTTATCTTTCCTGCTCTTCCCAGTCTTATGACTCTTATGACTCTGCGGAAAATTAAAGTTTGATTAAATCCAAATTTTCATTTCCCGTCCTGCAAGAAAGCAAAACAGATTCGCGAGACTTGTAGCCGGCCGAGTGGTGTACCCCATAACCCAACATTTACTTGTCCTAAGATCAAGCATGCTCTGATACTAACTTGAAATACCTCATCCCGAACACTAATTCCGCAGACAGCCGTTTCACGCCAAAATCACTAAGTCACTCGGCCAATTAGTCTGTTTTTAAGCCTTAACCGTTTTTATGTCAAATTCATGTGAGATTCGATATTTTGATCAAGCCTTAAGGTACATCCGAGACTAAATGATGCAATGGAATAAAAGAGTGATTTTATTGATATAAATAAAATTCAATACAACTTGTTCATTTTTGCTATAAATTCTATAACAAGCCAATACATAATGATCCTACAACTACCCAGTCTTGTACACCAATATTCCTTCCGGCCTTCAGTCCCGCGTTAAGCCACATCTTTCCCGAAATCCCCTTTAGTCCCTGAAACGGAAAGAGACATAAGTAATCCAACAATTACTTAGTGAGGCAGTTTAGTTAATCAAATTCTCGGATTTCCAGACAGTCCATTGATCCAACCAAGGGTCTTGGCCGGATTGGGTAAGTTCTGGCGGAATCACCCGTTCCCCCCAGACAACTTGTCCCATCCGCCTCACCTTGAGTTCGGGCCAACAGACTATCCCGAAACCCGCATCTTTCAGTCGTTCTATCGGTTTCAATGTATATATGTGACCATGCAGAGATATTGAATGCGCATGACCAACCGCACAGATCCTCATTCACAAAGTTAGCCGTTTGGAATGACAGATTCGCCGAATTGCCTAAGAGATGGAGCCTTGGCCAAAGCCGCGGTCCGATTGCACTCACCTTAGTCTTTATCGGTGAATTCTACACTAAACTCGCCATTTTCCCACTCGGACTGAATAGACTCCTGATATGCTCGTCTGTTTATCCGATCATGCCTAACTTTTCCCTTAATTCCGTACTCAATTCCTTAGTCGATTTTTTTTAGAGAGTTCTGGTGGTTTGTGCATGCGCGGAAATGGGGTTAAGGCACTCTATTTATAGAGTTTTCGCCCAATAACTGTCCAAAACCGCCAAGCCAACTTGTGCCTATTCGAACTGGCACGATTGGCCGAACAGGTGCGAGTTGGCATAACCGCCCAACCGCCAAAACCAACCAGCTCGGCCCAACTGCTCAGCTAGTGTCCAGTTCACTTAACTGGGCCAGCTAGCCTGAGCTAGTTTGAGCTGACCTTAACTGGTCTGAGCTAAGCTGAGCTATAACTCAGCTCATCCAGCTGCTTTAGCTCGTTTGTTCAGCTTCCTCGAGCTGAACCCGGACCAATGAGCTAGCCCACGATCTTTATTTAGCCATTTGAACATTCCATGTTTCATGGCTAAATCCAACATTCAGATTCCTCTTTTCTAAGCCAGTTTTCCTTAGCCCGAATCCAAAGCTAAGTTTTTGGCTCGGATGGCTCAGATCATCGAAGTTTAGGAAGTTCGGGGATGTTACACTAACTCACTTTCATATTTGATATCTTATCAACAAATCATAATGTGAGTACATGTTCATATTGCGTAGGACAAACATCTCTTGTGGCCCTTTGGCTTGAAAAACAATCTGAAGTTGACAAAATAATCTGTTGTGGCCTTCTTCATTAATGAAATAATGAAGGGACGATTTTGCCCTTCTCTTTTTCCTTCCAATTTACTTTAAAAAAAAAATTAAATGTATCGAACCAAAGGGGAACCAAACCACCAACAACCCATAG
>OVBE01008381.1:0-17259 GCA_900406425.1 Iberis pinnata | reverse complement strand
GGAAGATGATTCTTAAAATTGGTATGTTGTAATGAGAGCACCGCCTAGAGGATATCAAGAGTTAGAAATAGAGGAGGATTTAGTAAGGGCACCATTGCCTATCCAAAAAATAGATGATGGAGAAAGTGAAGATGCTGATGATGGTAGTATATATGTTAGGAATGATTATGAAGGGTTATTGGTAGTAGATTGAAATAGTCTTGGTGATGTTTGATAGGTTTTATGGTTTTCATTGTTTGATTCCTTCCATTATGGAAATGCTACTCTTTTGTAAACATGGCAATGTTTTATGGATATCATAAAATTATTTAATTTTTATTTGACCAATAATAACACAAATGGTTTGCTATCTTTGTAAAACAAACTGCTATAGATGCAATCCAATTATAATACAAACCCAATGCTATTGAATATAAAAAACTAAAGCTATTATTAAAAACCTTTAATAAAAAATATACGCCGCTATTATAAAAATAAACAATTGCATATTGAACAACGCTATTGTAAATTCAATAATCATAGCAAACATTAAATCCGCTATCTAAAGTGTCCGACCTATAATGACGGGCGCTGTTAGAGCGTTTAATAAACTGCTATGCTATCCTACGATAGCATTTTTTGAACGCTAAGGAAAGCCATATTTCTTGTAGTGATTTTTGTTAGTCACTAGCAAGTTATGTCTTTTTCCATTTCCACGCACATTTGTACCGTCCAATTAAGTGAACTACGACCTTGGCTCGATTCCCGTCATAGGGGTACGTAGGCAATTCCTTAGACAGGTTTTCAGCTATTGTAATTTTTTAATTTTAACCTGCGCTAGACCAATATCATCCTTATAAAATTTTCCCAAAAAATGGGGGAGATGTATTCGTCCTTCACGCTCCACCAGCCCGCCCAATATCTTCCTTATAAATTTTCCTCAAAAAATGGGGGGAGACGTATTTGTCCTTCACACTCCATCCAGCCAACCCAATATCTTCCTTATCAATTTTTCTTAAAAAATGGGGGATATGTATTCGTCCTTCACACTCCACCCAGCCCGCCCAATATCTTCCTTATAAATTTTTCTCAAAATTGGGGAAGATGTATTCTTCCTTCACACTCCACCCAGCTCGCCCAATATCTTCCTTATAAATTTTTCTCAAAAAATGAGGGAAATGTATTCGTCCTTCACACTCCACCCAGCCCGACCAATATCTTCCTTATAATTTTTTCTCAAAAAAAGGGGGAGATGTATTCGTCCTTCACACTCCACCCAGCCTGACCCAACTGGAGGCTCTCGATATGACTGACAAACCTACGCGGTACACCCCTCACCCAACCCATATGGCTGAATACCTACGTCCACCGAACTACCCCAATAGCATCTGTATGGCTATTATCGTTTCCGCCTATCCTATCTACCAATACTCCGGTGAAATTGAGGGTAGAACACTATACTACACCTACGAAAGACCATATAGACTCTACAATTTCGGCTAAATGGTAAAACTATATGAACTTTTAAATACTCTCCTAATTACAGCGTTCCACGCAAAACATATCACAATCAAACATATTACATTGCACGACCTGGCCAGTTGTATAATACATCGCACACCCCCAGCGGGTATCAGCCTGAGCAACCCTCAGCACGTTATGAGCGCTAAAGTCGAGCCCAATCTCGAATTAACATGACAAAACATATATCAAACCCTCTCAAACAACCAGAACAATCTTCAAAACATTCGATCCTTCGAATTGAGCCAAATCGCCATTAATGGCAAAATGTATAACAAATTTTGCTACCAAACACATGTGGTGTAATTCTAATACGCATCATTAAGATTAAAAAAGTCCTTGGTAAAACCTAGCCAAAACGGACACTCAGAAGCAACAAACAAAGCAATAAACCGAAAATCCAACTTAAATTCAGAAGCAAAGTTTCATGTTTTGGGTTAAATCCCCCCCCCCCCCCCCCCGGGCACCAGATTCAGAAACAACAAAACATTTAAAGAGTTTTTGGAAACTAAAGGTAAAAAAGATGAGAGGGATGTGGTTTTAAGCATTCGGGTCTCGGCTAGTTGCGTCACTGTCATCCCCCTTGGGGTCTTCTTTCCTTGGAATAGTCGCAATTTCACCAATCTGCACAGTAACCTCAACCGCCTTATCGAGTGCCTTAGCCGCAGCCGCATCGAGCCCCTCGACCTCAGGTTTCTTTATTTCCTCCTCAACCATTACCTCATCTTGTTCACCTTCAGCAGTAACCTTTTCAGTGGGATCCAAAGAGGAGAGATTCGTACCATAGGGATAAACATCCTCGACCAGGTTGGGCTCAGAGGGCTCAGTCAGGTCAGACCCACTCGGAGTCGCCATCCAATCTTTCTCCATGTTCAGATCTGTAAATCCAACATGGCCAACTCCTCATTAAACCCACCCAGGTCATTCTCTAAGTCCCTCTGCTCAACCTCTAACATTGTCTCCCCTTCCCTCGGCATCTTGATCAGCTCAAGGTTGCATTTGATTTGCTCTACTTGTATCAATTTTTCCTGGTACACCCTCTCGTTAGCTACCTTCCCCTTTACCCGATCCATTTTCTTCACAAATTGCGCCTTCATCTCTTCTTGTTTTTCTTTGACCCTCTGCTCCAATTGATCATCCATGTCGCTCATAAGGACCGCCAACTCGTTAGCCATAGAGGCCACTTCCTTCTTCAGATATCTCTTAGCTTTGTCATGATGGGCTACCTCCGCGCTCTGCCTGTTCACATCCTTCCTCCTCAAATCTTCCACCTTAGCTACCTCGGCTCTCAGCTTGCTATTCTCATCTATAAGCACCTCAACCCGTCTCACCGCAGTTTTTAGCTCAGCAATAGCCTTGTCAGCCCTTGCAGTTACATCTTCAATCAGTTCGATCCCGGAATTCTTCTTTGCCCTCCTCAGCTTGTCGTCCAAGACCCCTACCAGGCGGTTAGCTAAGGCCGCAATTTGAAAACAAAAAAGAAGGAGCCACACACCAATCAAGACGGGAGTCGACCTCTAAATAAAGAAACAAAAGGAGATAGGAAGTTGGATAATAACGACTGTACCTCGGCATGAGAGCAAGCCCAGTCGGCGTATTCCTTATGGACCAAGAGTGACATGTGATCGTAGACCTTGGGACTGCCTAGATGGAGCTTGGACATTAAATCAGCGCAAAGGTCCCCCTCTTCCACCATTGAGGACTGATTGGGCCAGGAGAAACTGAATGCAAACCCGCCATGGTCGTGGACGCCAACTGGTGACGTCTCCGTGCGTGCCCTTTTTCCGAGGGGGCGTCAGCATGACGAGTATTGCGTCGAATTGGAGGCAGGCGAGATGACTTTCTACTAGAACCTACAGCTTTTTCTCGGTGCTGGTCGCCACAAGATGAGTCAGACACTTCGATGGGATGTACTTCCATGTGAGATCGATCTTTGGAGGACTTAACCTCTTGTGCAACACTGAGCCCAGCCGAGCTGGGAGCCCCTTGAGTGTTCTTCAACCTACGAGCTTCGCGGTATGGTACAGGGTTCTCCATTGAAACGGATGGACACTGAGATTGAGCACCTACAGCAAAATCATACATTGAACACCATGTGACCCGAATTGAACGAAGCAAGGCCTAAGTAGACAACTTACTTGGAGATATTTCTGATAGCGGCTCCAATGGCAGCCTGTTGCGAGACACTCTCTCCCCATCAAACGTGCTCCAACTATTCAATCGAGTCTTCCGAAGGAGTCTCCAATTCTTCAAGAATTCAGCAGATGGATCTTCGACCTGGGTCAGATGCGGAGCTGTCAAACACCAAAACAACAAAAAAAGGGGATCCTGGTCAATTAATAGAACCCAAAAATCAATCAATGAACCAAAAATAAACACATCCAGAAAGCGCGAATTCATCAAACAAGAAGAAAATTTTGAGATTGGATTCTGAGAAAGAGAGAGAAAAGATCCACACCAATCTCCCTGGTCCACTGAATTGTAAAATACTATGACTCGTAGTCCCGAAGGAAAGGTGATTTATTTCAAGAAAAAAATAGAATTGTTCCCAATATATCTCGTCCTTGGGGGCTTGACCAGTCGCAAACCCTTGGTTCGGTTTGTTGGCTAGGTACCAGAGGCCGCCCTTTGTGCCCCTCTTCACGTACATAGCTACCTCCAGAATGTCACAACTCAGTTCGAAACCACTTTCCCTAGCCTGAATCATCAGAAATATTGCGTGACAAACCCCTTTGGGCATCAACTGGCTCAGAGTCATGCCCCAACGACGCATATACCAGACTAGTAGCTCAGGAATGAGGAAGCGCAGTCCATAAGTCTTGAAGTAGATCTCCTATACGGTGACGAACCCCAACGGGGGATTGTCGGGAAATTATCCTAGATCTGGGATTAGGAACCTAACGTTAGGAGAAAGGTCGAACTACTCTCAGAGCATCTTCACCGAGGTAAGAGACGAGCGAGAGGAAGAGAAGGCCATTATTTGAGGGGGCGCAGACGCCCTAGACTTCACACCGGAAGAAACTGGAGTCCCAACACTTGTACTCGTCATGGGACGCGACAAAGAACCTCTACTCCCAGATCGAAGCACCAACTATCTCGACATCGCCGAGAAACCGAGGAGGAAGAGAAATACGGAGAGAGAAAATCCGGGAAAAAGACAAGAATCTAGGGAAATAGGGAAGCAAATCGAGGAAGAAGAGAGAAAATCGAAAGGAAGATAGACAAACCCTAACAAAATTAAAATAGATATAGTAAAGTACAATACCTTAAGATGCAAAGAGAGAGAGAAGAGATGGGCGGTTGAAGCGTAGTGGGAGACGATTCGCAATACTTGAGGAGAGAGAGAGAGTAGTGGAAGGAACTGCCTAGGGACGTGCGCAAACCACCTTTTTGTAGGCGAAATGATGATGCTTTTAAATTTCAAAGAAACCGAGGTGCATTGCATGAAGGGATGAGAATCACCAAGACTGTCGAGATTTCCTCAAATCAAATCACAACAAATTGGCCCATCTAGCCCGATATTCATGGAAGGAAAGCAAAATAATCCAGCCCAACCCGGAAGTTTCGAGTTCGCCTTAGAGAAAAATGAAAGTTTAATAACAGCTTGAAAAAAAAATATGTAATAATCATCTGATAATATATGACTGGGAACGAAGCAAATTTCCACCAACTTACGAAGGTCACCCAACTCGCTAAGCTCGTAGGGAGACCTGGGGGCTAATATGTTGGTGTCGAAACCCCCTGAGTAGGTTTCTAGACCAGCTAGTGCCACTTCTTATATAACGGTTAAGCATGTATTAGGATATAAAAGGATTCACTCAGCAGGTGCGTACTTAGGCGGGAACGGTCAGCTACTCACGTCGTCGATCTGAGCAGGATGCGACTACGATCTGAGCAGGAGGCGACTACGAGTTGAAGAAGAGAGGACTACGTCCAGGAAGTTCCAAGATAAGGGGGAGAATTAAGCGCAAGGGGATAAAAGGCAAGAAGAGAGAGAAGTGAAGCATTAGATCCTATTAGGGTTTTTAGAGAAAGAATAGATCGATTTATCTTTTGTGTAAACATATTCATAGAAATCAATAAACAATCATAATATTCTTCTTTGTGTTTATTTCGACCTGAGTTTGTGTTGTGGTTTCCTTCTAATTTTAACAAGAACGACGAATTCTTCATTAAAATAATCGACTAGAAATTCTTTGTGGGTTTTAGCATCCACACTCTACAAACTTCATGATCAAGGAAATCCTATCTAGTGAAAAAATCATACTGGCTATGGAAGTTGATAAAGAGTCAAGGTTGAACTACCAAATCAACCAGCACGATGATGATGGAGTCGTCTCAGAAAAGACCTTGGTTCTCTTTGGGGAACCGTCTTGGGGTCACTAATCCTAAAAACAGGAAGTCAAGCTTAGTGACTTTAAACAAGCTCACTTGGGAGGAAGTATCATGTCTATCTTTGTACATATTCAATTTCAATTCTTTTTATTTTAGTACTCCATTTAATGCATTTTAGTTTTAATCTTGTTTTGGTGTCTTAAGTACTTATGGGATACATTTGGGGCACTTTGCAATGAGGACAAATGGGAAATGGATTAGCTGGAGTCTTTGATCAAAAATGAACAGTACATTCAGGACCGAACGAGCCATAATGTTGTTGTGATCGAGCCATTTTCGAGCATGATCGAGCCAATCTTTAACATTCCAATCGAACCACAGCACAATGTGTGGTCAAGACAAGCCATAACAACCATCGAGCAGCAACAACATCACGATCGAGCCATTTTCAAGGATCGACCGAGCCGCATTCTCGTCATCAAGCCAAGCATTTCCATCGAGCCATATACTTCACATTGATCAACAAGCACTTCAACTTGCCTCCCCACTTGCCCACTGTCGTCTAGGAATTAGCTCATTGTTTGAGGTATATTAGACACTTAGGGAGTTTGAGGAGGAACACTACCCAATTATTCCATCCTTAGGGACCCTTTCTTTGATTGCATCCTTTTCACCCTTTCACTTCCTCTGTTTCTGTTTTTAGTTCCAACATGTTTCATTTTACTTAGGACTTGTTAGCAACCCCCATTTTCATATTTAACTTGGGTAATTAGTTCCAATTGCATTTTGATTGTTAGCATCACACCTGATTGTATTGACACCTTATCTAGGCTACAATGACGTGATAATGTTGTGGATAAGGAATTGACGTACAAAAATCTTGTTATCACCAGGCGCAACATAAAATTGAAAGCAACTACAAAGAACATCGCTGATCAAAAGACGGACGAGTTAGAGAAGAATCAAAAGAAGAATGCGGCTGAGTTAAAGACACAGAAAGATGCTGAGTTATAGAAATAGAAACCTCGTGAGTCTGTAATCAAAATAATCAGAAGGAAAAAGAGACTATAGTTGACCGTTTGGTTCTTATAGGGAGCGACCTAAATCACGAAGAAATGTTGGCGGAATTTGATGACGATGAAGAGAAAAGTGTGAGGTTGGCAAGATTAAGAACTCTTCGGGTGGAAAGGATTCTCTTATCTCCAAGTGGGTCAAGTATCTCAAAAAGTACTCCTAAAGGGAAAGTTTTTTCCTCGCATTGGGACAGATGGGAAGAGTACGTTCATGAGGAAGGGTTGTGATCCTTCACCATCAATATATGATCCTCTAGGACCTTTTGAGTTAGAGAAATTGGAGAGACTTAATGAACACCGAAAGAAATTCAACTATGGACCTTAAGACCATTTGTTAATAACTTTATCATCATTCTCTGCATAAACTAAGTTGTGTTTAATTGTACAAGGGCAAGCCATATATACGTCAAGACGACGATGGGGTACGTTCTTGAATGTTCTAGCCCTTGATAGAACAAAATAGCCAAATCTCATGTATGGATGGTTGTTCGATAATGTAAGTCTACTTGACATCCGAGTTAATTAGTTACCGACTAGGTTATTTTATTTACTCTTTGATGACTGGGGTTTGATATTTTACTCTTCTTTGTATAACATCTTGGTGAATATCTTAGAGTCCTTATCCGAAGGTCCATGCAATCTGCTTCCCTCCCGCTTATCCTATGCAACCACCAAACAATAACTCAGTTCTTTGTTATAAAGATTGGAAGCTGATGAGCTCAATGGTGGTAGTGGGTGAGGAGTTGATGCCACAGAAGGAAAACCAAAGTTGATTCATCTGCTTGTGAGTTTGCATTAAAAAAAGTCTCACAAGATTCAATAGTAGAAGAAAATTATCTTGACACTGGAAGAAACAATGAAGACATTAGAGATGGTGCAACAAATACGACAAGCAAGCTCAGGCGATTCACTTGTGAAGACGCTTCGTGAATTTTTGATTCTTATCTTTTTTGACTAATCCTTTTGGGAGTACATAGCATTTTGTTCACAAAAAAGTTGTTTAGAACTCTTACAAGTTGACTTGATTTGAACATGTAAGGTTTAAATTTTAAATTCAAAATCTTAGACTGATTTAGTAAAGCAGTATCTGAGTAATCTTCAGACTCAATCTCATTTAGTTTTATAACTAAGTCACTATTTTTTTACTTCATACGATATTGATGTGTTGTAATAATAACTCATTCTCTATGTTTTTCGTAATCATAATTGTTTTTACTCACTCGTAATATAGACATTAAAATCCATATCTCAGTCGTAAGGTAAAATGATAGTCGTAAAGTAAGAAAGACTCAGGCGTTCAGCAAACCATACTCATTCATATAGTAAAGCATATCTCGACCATAAAGTAAGCATAACTCGATTGTGACGCTTCAATTAAACATGACTAAGTCGTAAAGAAGTTTAACTCAGTCATAATGTAAAATAATCATAAGGCAGACATACATATAGGATAACTCAGCCGTAACGTTCATTTTAATTTTCATAACTCAGACAAACATTAAAAATAACTTAGCCGTATCGTTTTTTACAGTATTGTTTATTACTATCTAAGACAATAATAATAACCCATCTGATTGATAAACAATGACTCATACGTTTCATATATTAACCGTGTATAATAAGATTGGGCAATAATATCGATAAATTTTTATAACCAAGGCAAACGTCTTGTTTTTACGCAGCTATGATGTGATATTATGATACCAAAGTCAAACCCTAGATGATGTCTACTATATTATAGTATTACACAACTATTATGTCATAATAGAAGGCTATGATGTCTTATTACTTTATCGAGGTAAAAAAATTGAAGAGGCGGGAATACGAAAAAATCGTGACTCTTTGATTAATACTCAAATTATTTGACATAGTTGTCAAACAACCCCTCTGAAAAGCCCCTATGGATGAAAATCTGAAACTGATAACTTTACTCAGACATACACAAAGGAAAACCCAGTCTTTAGTAAGATAACTGATGTCTCTGCATTTTAGTGGTTTTAGAAGTCATTTAACATTATTTTAGAGTCTTTTAGTTGTACATATGTTGCATCCATAGACTTTATTAGTAAGTTTGCATTTTTCAGGTTCTTCTCCATTAGCACTTGCATACATATACATTTTGGAGATTTTTAAGGACTTTCAGGAGTTTTCAGAACATAAGTGCAAAATTTGAGAAGGAAAGGGAAATTCACAAGAAGGAACCAACTTCACCATCGAGGCTAGCCAACTTCCTCATCGAGCCGAACATCCTTCGGCTAGATCTCCAAGATTGTTTCGGCTCGATCGTCTTCAACATGGCTTGATCACGAAGCATTCTCTGGGTCCGCCTCGATGTCATGGCTCGATCACCACTAAGTCGGCTCGATCCATGCCAATCTTTAACATGGCTTGATCCCGGCCAAATCTTCTATGTCTTGACCATCCGGCCCAACATCTTCAACATGGCTCAATCACATCATGTTTCCACGTGGAGCCATCTTCAAAATCGCCTAGATCACCTTTCTTCATGGCTCTATCACCATGATCAAGCCAAGCACCTTGGACCTGACCAAATCGGTTTCCAAGATGAACCAGACCCAAGATCCAGATTAATCATTACGTTTTGTCTTTTATGCGTTTTTAGGGCTTTTCTCAAACATTATAAAAGCCCTAAAACGCCTACGTTTCAAACAAGCTTTAATTTTTAGCCATTTTGGGTTTATTCTTAGGTTTTTATTCTCTCTATTTTTGCTTTTTTTGTTATTCATGGAA
Organism: Iberis pinnata; assembly: GCA_900406425.1. NCBI lineage: Eukaryota > Viridiplantae > Streptophyta > Magnoliopsida > Brassicales > Brassicaceae > Iberis > Iberis pinnata. Next base: position 7,600 of record OVBE01008381.1, on the reverse strand, counting down.
AAAAGCCAGATTTTAATTAAGTTGTGTATTCCTTCTGGTTTTTTCATTTTCATGCTTAGATTAGGTCTCTGAACTATCTGGTGCATGTTGACCTACATATTTATGCTTTTAATCTTGTTTTCACCTTGATCGCTTTTCTGGTTTGCTACTGTTTCATTGTTACTCTATTTTTCTGGGTTAGTGTGCTTGTTGTTCATCATCTCCATCTTCTGCATTTTTGGGTTTTACGTTTTGTTCATCATCTTCATCATGTTTTAAACTTAGTGTTCTTGTTGTAATTCATCGTTGACTTTTGATTCGAATGTCTTACTTAGTACTTATGTTTTCCTTGTTTTATGATTTCGCACCCAACATACGTAGTGAGTAGTTACCATAGGTTCCTAAGGATGGGGTAGACTGGTGTTGATTTCTTGTTCCTCCTAGGCTCATAAGTTTGATTGCATCAAGATCCCTTCTGTTTCATTGCTCTTCATGCTGATTTCTTTTTAATCAATTAAAATCTGATTTAAGGCATTTCAGCACTTAGAAGGTGTTCAATGAAATGTCTGAACATGGTGATTTTAGAGATTTGCATATCCTAGCCTAAGAGATTAGATATTTAGGGTGCTTATTGGCTTTAGTAGATTGAATTTTCATGCCTGCTAGGTAGTGTACCGCTAAAGAGAGTTAGTCTGGTGATTGCTTAGGATGATTCCATTTATCGGCTATCTAGGGGTTAGCTCATTGTTTAAGGTATGTTAGGAGTTTAGGTAGTTCAGGAAGGATCTCTGGTCGATTAACCCCATTCTTAGGAACTGCTTCCATTTGATTGCATTTTTTCCCCATTTTACTTTTCTTTTTATGTTTCACTAGTTGTATATCTTTTACTTATGCATGCTTACTTTCATTTATGTTTTACTTCATGCATGTTTCCTATGTTATGTTCATTTAAGAACTGTTAGTAAACCCCCATTTTCATATTTAGCTTGAATTAGTAGTTCCATTGCATCCAGATTGCTAGCATCACACCCATTTGGATTGACAACCTATCTATAGTACAATGACATGTCTGTCTGATAGGAATTGATAACCCCTTGATACACCACTATACTACATTGACACATAAAATACGTGTTATCAATTTGGTGTCGTTTCCGATTGGGTGTTTGTTTGTTGCATCATGGATTTTGGATCTATTGAGATCAACTTCCTTTTCTACATTGATACTCACTTTGTTTCCTTTGTTTCCTTTGTTTTCAGGTACTTGTATCATTGTGTATGAACCTGAGAAGTATAGGACCAAATGACTTAATTCCAATCGTTGATGACATTCGTGCTCTTGAAAAGGATTACTCTCGCGCATGACGTGAACAAGAACGCTTGGAACATTTAAGAAGGTTGGATTTGCAAATGGAGGACAATCTTAACCGCGACAACCATCAGACTATTGGTGCTGGCGACTTCCCAAACACTCACACATGGCGTCATGGACTCACCCCTCCTGCTGTACAAAACAACAATTTCGAGATCAAGCACAGCTTGATAGCTATGGTACAGGGGAAAAAATTCCATGGTTTACCAATGGGGGATCCACTCGACCATCTGGACGAGTTTGACAGATTCTGCAGTCTCACTAAGATCAACGGTGTGAGTGAGGACGCATATAAGCTGCGTCTATTCCCATTCTCTTTGGGACAGAAAGCTCATCGGTGGGAGGAGTCTCTTCCCAGGAACTCAATCACTACCTGGGATGCTTACAAGAAGGCGTTTCTTGCCAAATTCTTCTCCACATCTCGTACTACAAGATTGAGGAATGACATCTCTGGTTTCCCACATCGAAACGCTGAAACATTCTCTGAGGTCTGGGAACGTTTAAAGAATTACACTCTGCAATGTGCTCATCATGGTTTCAGCAAAGCATCCCTCCTTAGCACACTCTATCGTGGTGCTCTACCAAAGATACGCATGTTGCTTGACATTGCGAGCAACAGTGATTTCCTGAACAAGAGTGTTGATGACGGTTGGGAACTTGTGGAGAACCTTGCTCATTCAGAAGGCATATATAGTTTGGATTATGATCGCACACCTCATGGTGGCTCTGAAATGGATGATAAGACAAGGATGGATATCAAAGCTCTTAATGATAAGTTGGACAGGCTTCTTCTGGGTCAGTAGCACCAAGTTCACTTCATCACTGATGAAGAACATATTCAGATTCAGGCTGGGAAGGCTAACCAACAAGAGGAGAATAGCTATGTGCAGAAACAGGGTGGCTATAACAAAAGGTTCATCAACTACTCCAACAACCCTGGTCTTTCTTACCGTAGCAACAACGTAGCCAACCCTCAGGACCAAGTTTATCCACCGCAACCACAGAAGAATATTCAACCATTCATCAGTTATGCTCAGAATCGTGGTTTCTTTCCCAAGCAACAACAATAGGGTTTTTTTTCAGCAACCACAACAGCAGCAACAACAAGCTGGTGCACCTCCTTGTTTTACTTCTAACCAACCTCCGGCTCAACCTTCCAACATTGAGGCCACGTTTTAATTCAAGGTCAAGCCAATAGTGTCATGGAGACATCAAAGAAGTTTGGTGAACTTCACCAAAAGACAAATTCCTCTTTCAACACCATCTATGCGAAGATTGAAACTCTGAACTCACGAGTTACTGCTCTCGAAGGCAAGTCTACCTCCACTCCTGTTTCTACAAACGGTCAACTTCCAGGAAAATTTGTATAGAACCCAAAGGAGTATGCCCATGTCAATGCCATTTTTTGGGGGATTCTCGATGACCATTCTCCTCCCATTTGTACTACTCATTTCAATGAAGATAGTGTGATTCAGGTTGGGAGGAATTCGAGTTTAAACGTAGTTGAAACTGCAGATAGTGGAAAGCATGTTCCTGTTGATAACCTATATGCTTTAAAGGAGAATGCAACACCTTTGGTTCCACCACCTTATGTTCCAAGGTTGCCATTCCCATCACGTTTCAAGAAAGATATAATGGCAAAATACCTAGAAATCTTTGAGAAGCCCATGAGGAAAGAGACTGCTCAAGGAGTGTTGGTACCGAATGTCAAATGCAATGCTTTAATTGCAGATAAGCAAGAGGATCCTGGTTCATTCCCTTTACCATGCTCACTAGGATCCCTAACTTCAAAAAATGCCTTTGTGATTTAGGAGCATCCATTAACTTGATTCCTTTCTCCACTTCCAAAAAGATGGGATTCAACGAATTTAAAGCTTCTAATATAACTTTTTTGTTGGCAGATGGATCAATTAGGCATCCTATTTGCACTCTGGAAAACTTACCCATCAAGATTGGGAATGTAAAAATACCCACTGACTTTGTGGTGTTGGAAATGGATAAAGAGCCAAAGGAACCCCTTGATATTCGAAAGGCCATTTTTAGCAACAGTTGGAGCTGTGATTAATGTCAAGAAAGGAAACATCAGGTTGAATGTAGGGAATGGTCCAAAGATGATCTTCAACATCAAGGACGAGACGAAGAAGCTTACAATCCAAAGTAAGCTATTCTAAATCAAGGAGAAACATGAGGAATCTCGAGGATGGAAACTCAAGGAGTGACTCAATGGCATATGACTTGATGAAGGACCGAACAAGATTTCAGATAATCATGATGCAGTTGGGGTTATCAAAGAACCAGATGCAAGAGTTTCTGAAAGGATAGAAGAAACCATCAAGCTGAGGATAGCAACTGATGAGAGCAAACTGCTCATTTCAGAAAAAGAGGATTCTGAGTTCAAGCAGCAACTTGAACATATCCCACCTCAGAAATTAACTTCGAGTACTCCCTATTCTGGAAACATATTTGAGCCTCGTGCCCCAAAAATGGACATCAAGAGTAGAGATCAAGTGTTTTTACTCAACCCAAGGCTCAAATACTATCTGGGAGATGTGAATCCAAAATGCTCCACGAACTTCATAATCAAGTAAATCTTATGTGCTAAAGCAATCATACTTTTTGTGGAACCTGATAAAGGGTCGAAGCTGAACTACGAAATCAACCAGCAAAATTATAACAGTCATTTCAGAAGATACCTCGGTTCTCCTTGGAGAACCGTCTCAGGGTCATTAAATTTAAAACAGGAAGTCAAGCTTAGTGACTTTAAACAAGTTGACTTGGGAGGAAGTCCCATGCTTATTCTTGTACATATGAAATTTTTATGCTTTTTATTTAAGTTCTTCGTTTAATGCATTTTAGTTTTTATTTTTTTTTGGTATTTTAGGGACTTTGGAGTTAGGTTTTGGGCATTTAGCAATGAGAAAATAAGAGCACAAGGTTAACTCAAGTTTGTAATCGAGCTGTCAACAGTGCTCGATCGAGAAATTGCTCAAACCGGCACAACATAATCGAGCCACGAGCCAAGGCAAGTCCGTGATTGAGCCGCACCATTCCACAGTACACGTCGATCAAGCCGCTCTAAAATTTGACTGAGCCATGCTGAAGCTCGATCGAGTCGCACCAATCTTTCATCGAGCCATGGACAACGCTCGATCAATCCATGATCAAGCCAAAGAAGCTTGTTGATCGAGCCATGCCTAAGTCATGCTCGAGCCACGTCTTCTAAACATGATCGAGCCATGTTGAAACCATCAAATCGAGCCATGTTTAATTCTCAATCTAGCTGCACCAATTTTTCACCGAGCAAACAACAAGGCCATCGAGCCGTGCCGAAAACATAACCGCGCCAAGAAACGATGATCGAGCCAAGGAATTACGTCGAGCCTCACCAAATTTTAACCAGCTATCCATCAACCCACGTGAAGATTGCAATCGATCCGTGCATAAACTAGAGCCAAAGCATTCATCACTTCACTTCAAAGCTTGTCTCCCCACTTGCCCACTACTCACACCATGCCAAGAAGTGTCCTCTGCATGCTTTCCAATTTTCCCCAACAAAACTCTTACACCTCCATACCCCCCCCCTCATTGTCTCCTCTTTAAACCCCCTCCCTATACACCATCTTCAAAACTCCTCCACATACCAATACTTTAAACTCCATCCACATGCTTCAACAACATATCAACTCCTCACCACCACACACTAATTTCTACCAAGGAATATATATAAGGGAGTTCCTCACCTCTTAACTGCTCATCACTCTAATCACTTCAAATTACTCATTAACACTTATCATTTCATGAGCGCTTCGATCAGTTTTCATAAAGACATCAAGTTTCTGCAGAAATTCCCACAGAGTTTTTAAGCCTCATTGAAATCTGTTTCAATTCTTTCACTCCTAAAAATTTTTCTGATGGTTTAATCCGGCTCCCATTCCTGAATTCTTATTCGAAATTCTGAAACGGTTTTCATTTTTGAAAATTTTGATATCTGGACCTTCTAAAACATGTTTTCCACCCCCCTGCATTTTTGTTTTGCTTCTCTTGCTTCAAGATACTCACCTCCGATTTTACCTCAATAAATTCAAAGCCACCAACCCTTCCTGATTGCCTCTTTGAAATTTAGTTCTAACTGTTGTCTTCTGAACTTGATCTTGATCGCCGTAGGTACCATGTCATACGGAGGGATGCCCAGCAGTTCAAATGGACCATCAGTTGAAGAAAATTACAGAAAATTGATGCAATTCGAATTCACAGGGTCACCATTTCCTGATACAAAAACCCTTGGCACCCTTGGTATCCTCGAGGAAGTCTGATACATATTGGAGGATATGAGGATATCCAGCGTGCTTACCATAAATATTGAAGCCTACCATAAACCAATGTGCGTGTTCCTGGCCTCTCTAGAAGTGATATGTTGTGATGAAGGGGATGTTGATTCGAATGGAGGAGGCTGCTTATGTTTTGGTATATTGTCTGCAACTTGCTCTCTAGGCTTCTGCTTGTTCTTTTCCCTTAGCCACTTCAATGGGATAGTTGGAAGACTCATTAAGTTTCTTCATGAAGATGCATTACGAACAAGGAGGCAACCTCTACAAGAGAATGGCATAGAAATTAATCAAGCAGAGAATGAGATATTTCAACAAGGATCAAGGAATCAACTTACTTCCTAGCTGCACTCTGACCCAAAATAACATCCAATACTCTTATGGCATCTTGAAGATTATTTGTTTCCTTTCCTTGAAGAGCGCTTGCAATAGCCTGCATAGTAATCGGCGTAGCATAGCTTATTTACACCCCACTATTTTCCCATTGCCTTTGTGGTTACTAAAGAAGTATCCATTAGTTGTTGGCGTTAGTTGAGTACCACATGAAGGACACTAAAAAGAGGAAGTCAGAACCTCATACCGAAACTAAAACTATATAACCTTTTACTCTTCTCTCTTGCTCCGTCATTCAGACTAACTTTGCCATATGTTTTACCGTAATCTCCACACATAGAAAACCTTCCAACTGTCGAGTATTAGAGAGATAAACTGGTGGATTATAGTGCGCCATTTTTTTCAAAGCTTAATTCGAGAACATGTAGCTCAACTGAATATGATGCCTCGACTCATTTTAATATGTAATCATCGAATACCAGCTTTTCTACTACTTTGTGTGTTGTTTGCCCATCTATAAGCAAAACTCTACATCCTCTATTGTCGGCGTCGAATACATATCTGTTTTTATTAACCCAGTTATCGGAAAAAATAAGTAACAGATCCATAAGCTCTCAGAGAAAGATGAAGAAGTTAGATGGAAAAGATGATTACTAAAGAATAAGACTATCCACAATGCAAAAAAAATTCAACATGCACCCTTTTTCTCACTTTTAACCTTCCACATCATCATCTGCAATGGAAGATGACATGGCATTGATGCTGACAAGGATGATGACATGGCAAAAAGATAAGTCAGCCGTAATACGAATGCATAACTAAGTCCAAGTAAATAAACCATCAAATACAACGTAAGTCAGTTGCAGGGTGAATGATATTCTAGTAATTAATCTTTCGCTAATTAATCAGCGGTCACATGAATGTTATTCTTGTAATTCTATTCGCTAGTAGCTCAGTCGTAAACACGAAGAGTTTGATGTTAATCCAGCTGTTTACGGCTGAGTACAGGTAGCCCAGCTGTATAAACATCTAATAAGTCAGTCGTTCATTAAATAACTCACTTAACTGATGATCATTAAATGAGCTGGTGAAACATAACTCAACCTTTTCATAACTACAACTCAGTACAATTTTCAACAAGTCATCCCGCCGAAGTATAAGTCAGCTGTAACTTGAGTGCATAAGTGAGGCAGATTTTCGTATGTTAGCCGTAAAAGCCGCTGACTTATGACCGTAAGTCTGCCTTTTACACATAAATCAACCAATTTTTGTAAGTAAGCTGTCACGAACGGGTGACTTATGTCCGTAAGTCAGCCAATTTCGCTTAACTCAACCGCGTTTAGTAACTCATTTGCAACATAACCATAACTCAATTGTATCGTAGTAAGTAGCGCTTCACGGTTGCGTTCATTAATACACGTCAGTGAATTCATACATGGTGAATGACATTCCTGTAAATACGTTTTTTGTCACAACGTAATAGAAGGGCACGATGGGCATTTAAAAAATACTAGTAATAAAAAAAATTGGTATGTGTAACACCCCGTTTCCAGTCAACCCCCTTTGACCAGAACCGAGGTTATTACGCCCA
>OVBE01008380.1:0-17260 GCA_900406425.1 Iberis pinnata | reverse complement strand
CTAGAAAATGACAAGAAATGTTATGTAAAAATCCTAAAATTCTAGTGTTATCATCAACTAAAAAAGAAATTCATGGATGTATTGAAAGAATACAAGGATAAGTAAGTATGATGTATTTCATATGTCCACATTAAATTATTGTCTATATATATATATATATATATATATATTCGTAATAAAAATTTAATTATTGCCCATATATAGATCCGTAATAAACATTTAACTACTGTTCAGGTCTTATAATGTTGATGGTCATCCGGTTGTTCGCTNCCACCCCCCCCCCCCCCCCAAAGTGGATTGATACCCCGATGAGTACAAATACTTTCATAATTTGTAAAATTATATCAAATTTAATTGATACAATGTCCCCTATGTGTAATGCAGCATGTGGAAGCACTACCGAGCCTCGTGTTGTGCAGATTAAGAGACATATTAGTATAAGACAGAGTAGCCATACTCAATAGTTGGTTCATCCGTCTGCTTGTTGACGAATATCATCAATATACTAGCAAAGGATCACAAGCAAAATGGAAGTGGAACAACACCATAAAGATTTGAATGAAGGTCTGATTGACATATTAGATTCATTCCAATGCGCCTACACTAAGGAACAGGTGGACGAGTTTATGAAACTAGTGGGCGAGATTTTACCTTTGGTTGTTAAAAATCTGGTGCACACAGAACCTCCAACAGTGTGTGTTCCCGGTATCTTTTCTCATTGCAGAGTCCCTGATGTATCCCAGAATGAACGGTCTTGTGACTGCGGACCATTATCAGTCAAGTTCATCGATCTTCATGCTCAAAAGATGAAAACTTGAAACTAATTGCTAATTTGTCTAATATAACTTGAAATTGATTATACACAAAGGATGACTCATGAAACACATACCATACTAACCAATATTGTAACTTACAAAAGTATCTTCCCAAAATACAAAGGACGACTCATAAAATATGATATTGCGAGTTACAAAAGTATCTACCCAAAATATTCAAAACAATATTGTAAACTAAAAACTCGTGGACATGAATACATTTACGAGAACTGGTCCCAGGCCAGCAAAATTACCTAACCAGTATTTATTACAATATTGCAACATTCAAAAGTATATTCCAAAAATATTGTAAATAATACTCTAAACTATATTGTCACTTCCAAAAGTCTCTTCCTAAAATATTATAAACCAAGTTCTTGCAACTCGACGATTATATCCATAAATGTGATATGTGGAACATTTGCGCTTCACTTGTGGTGTTCATCCTCCCCCTAAAGATGATATGTTAGTATTGACTAATTACGCATGTAAGTTAACATTTTCCATCAAAAAACATGAGTGTGTTCTTCTCGTGATGGAATTATTTTCGTTCTTGTTCTTCCTGATCCTCTCGTTGTCTTAGGAGGATTCACCATCTCCTCGTCCAAAGGAAGAATTATGTCCATCTCCTTAGTAGGTGGTAAAATCGTTTATGTCCACAGATTCTCCCACATGCGCACTGAATAGCAGTCCCCTACGAGTGTGTAGATGTCAACGTTCTTTATTCCTACACACGCAAGTGCATGACTACATGGAACTAGCAACACATCGAACACTCTACAAGTACAAGTTTTTTTTGTAAGTTAATCGTGAAGACGCACCCATTACTGTCATTTACTTGATAAATCCACTCGGTTGCGGCTAGCACGACACAATCAATAGCGTCTTTAGATGACTTTTTAACATGTCTTCAATTTCTGGTGTACATCTCGTGGATGTCTTTCGAGATTTGTCTCTCCGCACGCAGAACCATTTCATTGGCATTGTGCGAATCAATTCCACCATTATGGCAATAGGTAACCCTAAGGCTTCTTAAAGCACAACATTCAAATATTCTGAGACGTTGCTACTCATTAGGTTGTAACGTATACCCGAGAAATAAGCTAGTGTCTAGTGTGGCAACTCGATGTCTATCAAATACTTTGCACAATTCTTGTTTTTATTCTAGATCTACTCAAACCAGTATCTAAAATCACCTATTGTGTAAGCCCATGCTGCATTTGACACCATAGTTGCAAGGACATCACATTTGAACCTATGCTTAACATTCCTACATAAATGGATAACACATGCGCCATGTTTTGCGCGTGGATAAACACTTCGTAGACCAGCGTATATTGCCTGATGCCTATCGGAAATGAATACAAGATCTTCGTTTTTGTCAATGAACCTGAACAACTGTCTAAAAATCCACGTCCACCCAGCTTTGTTCTCACCACCAATGACACCAAAAGCTATACAAAATACCTGGTGATTTCCATCTTGTCCACTAGCTGTGACCAAAAAACTCTATAATTTCCCTTTTGTATGTGTCCATCGATTACAACATCCTTTCGTAGGTATTTATAGCCTGCTATGGAAGCTCCCATAGCAAAAAGGTACTTGAATAGCGTATCCCCATTGACTGCATGCACAGTTTTAACTTCAGATATTGCCCCCAGATTTGTTGTTTTTAGTGTTTCCAAATACGTGGAAAATTAATTGTAGCTGCCCTCCTCGTTCCCTCTGGCCTTTCTAATTGCAATCTCTTTTATTTTCCATGCTTTCATATAAGATATAGTCACATTCAGCTCGGATAACACTAAGCGAGGAACCTTGCAAGCTCTTGGGCCTTTCTGTCTATGAGCATATTTGGATTTTAATAGCTCCCCTAAAATTTTGGTTGTCGCTTTCTTACTGTAATGAGATCTTGATTCCACTTCAAACTTATATTTCAGATTTGCTGTCCTTATTTCCATGTTTTCAAAGTCGTGGTGTCTAGTTGTATATATCCCCCAACCGCATTTTTCGTCCTCGCAAACAACAATCACGCGTGTCCTATCAAAACTCCACACCTTGAAGGTGAACAATCTCTTAACTGAATACACCGAGATTGCCTTATGTAGCTCGGCTTTGTTTTTGAAAACTAAACATACATATAGTGCGTCTTCTCCCTTTTTCAAATTTATGTTTGCTTTGTCGCTTCTAATCAGTATTACATTATCTTTGAAAGGGGCTGGATCGATGACAAAATTAGGGATGTCCATTGATGTTGTCATGGAAATGGGACCAGATTCACCTTTCCCCTGTCCGGGCATTCGTTGTCCGTTCACGTGATCCTTTTCATGTTCTGCCATATTGTCCTCGCTACATGGGGTCACCGTCCCCAATCCAAATTGTGGATTACCATTTAACTCCTGTCCATTATTAGAATTTTATTCACTATCAAAGGGTACCAACGCTCGGCCACTGGACCCGACCCAATCATCTTGTCCATCGCTTATCGGTGTGGTATCACCCAAGTTACCGATATGTCTCGACGATTCCCCATATTATATAATCTTATTTTGTGCCTTTGAGCTCTCCACGCTCCTAAGTAGCTCTTAATGCCCACCACTCACAAAGGTTTGACCATCATTATCAAACATTCTCTTAAATGAGTATGGATCCCATTATGTTGGATACTCCGACTCAATCAAATATGTCATGTAGTTGAAGTCATAACTAGGTGACCCATCTTCATCAATAGATTCCTTTTCCTCCACGTTTTCAATGATACTGGGTTCTGTGGGTCATGGTCCGAGTCCACCAATGCTTGTCCATTCCCACCTCTGGCCAATGAGTCCCGGTGGATGTTCTCGAGTTGAATAATTTCATTGAGGAACTCGTTGTCATCGAATGGATCCTCACAATCTTATGTTCTTGACACTTCCACAAGTTTAATTCCACATGTATCATGGACCATTTTCACAGTTAGGTACAAATATAGTCCATCATCCTCGAGTTTTCTCATCTTAAACATTTCGAGGCTGCCATCCGAATTGATACTAATGGGAGGGCATCTTAGCTTGTGTGAATAATGTTTCGAAAATCTCCCTCTAGAATGTTGAATATATTGTATCTGTCTTCGTCCCAAAAGCAGCAGCCAGTTTTTCCTTCAACCTTTCGAAGTTGTCCATCGCACTTAATGCCACACATTTTGCAAACATATCTCTTGATACACAGAAATGCCAGTTGTCATTTTCCTTGCACTCCCATGACCCGACAATAACCAACATCGTCTCGTCCATGGCATAACAACGTCTGTTAAAAAAAAACCATTTAGCAGATAGAACAACACACTCTCACATAGAAACTAGTAAATATTTATAGTTTATGATGTAGGATCCATTCAATGTAAAAACACAAATAAATGATCTAACCTACCAAACCAGTTCTTCAATTTTCTATAAACAAGTCCACAAGCTTTTTTGTTCATAACAAACCACACAAAACCTATTTAATTGCGCAGACCAATTTATTATCCAATAGATTATGCAATTAATGCCATTAATTGCTAATTAATTTGCGTCACATCTTAGGCCCCACACCCATACCGTCTGATTTGCGCGCCAAAAGGGAGACAACTTTCGAGAGGGCACTATTGTCATTTACAATATGCCACAATACCAAAGGATGTTGGCATTTTTGGAAACTTTCTGCGATTATGGTACTCTTGGAAAGATAATACACTTGTTATGGCAGTTCAAATTATTGTCCGTTTGCTTTGTTGTCATGAGTGTCAGTCTCTTCTAGTGCTTTAAAAGCTTTGAAAGGTCGACGTTAAGTTTTGCATTATGTATGTGTATGATTGTTTAGCATCTTCATTTTAGTCTTGTATTTTCACTGGTTTTGGTATGTAAAGCTTTAATTTATGAGATTTTAAACTTAATAAATGAAATCTGCAGCTATAATGTTTCGTTTTTGTAAAACTCTTTTGTTTAATATTATTAGTTACCAAAAAGGTTGGTAAAAATGTTTTAAGATTTGATTCCATTGGCGCGCAAAACAAAAAGAACATGATTTTTGTGGTGTGTCAATAATGTCATATTGTAATGTTGTGTCTTTAAGAAAGAAAAAGAGGGTAACTAGGATTGGATAGGATAAGTTCCTCTTTCTCATTGACTCATTGTGGGTCCACATTTATTCATTATCATTAACTATTTTTGTCATCAATTAATGATTAACTTACACCACTGACGCAATATTAGAGCTATATATATAATATTATCTTGAGAATTTTGGATTTTTAGTCCATAATTTTTTCCGATGTTCGAAGTCCGTAGTTAATAATACTTATTTGTACGTAAATCACTACTTCCAAAAGATTATAACTAATGACTTTGGACACTCTTACTTTTTTGGAGTGCCTAGATCAAAATTTCTTTGGTATTAAAATTAATTTTAACCCGTAGATATCACATTATTTTGGTGTAGTTTTAGCATAAATTTTCTCTCAATCATAACATAAAATATTATAATGAAACTTATTATTTATTATTATATTCTTAATGTAGTTAAAACATGATTTTACAATATTAAATATTTTATTATATCTGTTTTTTAATCATTTTCTCTACTCACTATATTATTTATAATTTTTAAATTATTTTTTGTTTATAAATTATGTTAACAGATTTTAATATCACAAATAATATCGCACTAAATTTGGTAAGACAATGTAACATCACAATATAATATGTTTTAGAATTTCATTAAAGATGTTTTAACGTGAAATTAAAATATTACTTTACTTTTTGATTGAAGATAACTTGACTACACTTTTTGCTTGATGTGCATTGTATGTATTGAATATATATATATATATATATATATATATGTGTGTGTGTGTGAATTGTAGATGAATTTGTCATTTAGAAGAGAAGAACAATGATAAAAATAATTGTAGAGGTAAACTAGGAGAATTGGGAAGAATGGAGGAATCCGATGAAAATAAGAAGAATGAGGGATTTGAGGGGGAAAAAAGTATGTTTGTCATGGGTTTTTAATATCATATTTATATTTTTTGGAAATTTATACTAATTTTTTGGCAGTAATAAAACTTTTCTTTGTAACTACACTACTTTAATTCATGAAAGTCCATTGATTAATTATCCAATCAGGAAACTAATACACAAAATATGTTGTGCATGTTTCAATTAAAAATCAAAACGAAAATAGTGATAAAATAAGTTAGATTTATGATGTAGATTAGCAAATGAATTATTGTTTTCTGTACTGAAAAATATATTTTAATAATTATTTAAACGTGTAATTGGTAGTTTCCTTTCTATCAATTTTATAAGATTAAATGCAAGATCAAAACTCTATTCTGTTTTTAATACTTTAGGTTAACAATCTATTTCTCTGCACGAAATATCATATAGTTTCTTAAATTTACATAAATTTAAAGTTATATTCTATTTCTTCCACAAATGAAAGCTGATGTTATCGTGACTAGTTCAGAAAAGGAAGAGTCAGAGATAGTTGGAAGGATCACTCGTTCCAGAGCTAGAGAGTTGGCTAAGAAAGTTCATGCATTCATCATCAACAAAGACATCACTCAAGAAGAAGCTGAAACTCACATATTCAACATCTAAACCTTGAAGAACAAAGAACCCGGTAACAATCATCACTAGGTAATTTAGGTAGTGATTCTGTTCTATTTTCCTTGATGAGGATTTGGTAGGAGGAGGTTCTTCATCAAGATTTTTAACGAGGCAGAGTCACTACTGCGTCGAGTTATCTATGTGATGTTACAAGGGGAATAATATGCAAAGTCACAATGACTTTATGCATTAGTATTTTTGAGGCGCACCAATTAGGTCCATTTGGAAGGGACGCTTTGCTGTTTTATTTCAGTCTAGAAGTCTTGTAGTTTTGATCCAGATGTTTGTTGTTTTTTTTGGAAAAAATCCTTAGCCTTTTCTGTGATCATATATATGCTAAGGCTAGTGTTTCTTTGTTGCTTTAGTGAAGAATTAACGTAAAAGCAAAGTATTGTTCATCACTCCTTGACTCAAAGTTTTATGATCTTTGAATCCGTTTCTCTTACAAGTCTACACTTTCAAGATGATCTTCTATCCATCAAACACACAAACCATCATCATCTCACCTTCGTCCTTGCATAATCGGTTCTTCTGCAGCCTTTCCTTCGGGGTTTGATCAATTGGGATCACATCAAGTAGTATCAGAGTCAAATCTGAACCAAAGGCTGAGAAAAACCCTAACCCAATCTCTTTTGTGATTTTTTCCCCTGAAATTTTCGTTCTTGCTCTAGTTCTTTGTTTGTCGAATCTGTTCTAGTGTCCTTTGGCTCTTATTTTGTTGATTTTGTTGATGTCTAGAGTTTATTAGATCGTGTCTTGAGTTTCTGTCTTGAGTCTATTCGTTTAGCTTTAGGGTTTTTGCCATTTAGGGTTTTAGTTAGTTGTTGATTGTGTCTTTTTATTGTTGTATGGTGTCTTGTTAAGTGTTGTTACTAAATCCTGTCTGTTGCTGTTTTTGAGTCTCGTTATTGCTGTTTAGGAGCCTTGTTTATTGTTGTTTTGGTGTTTAATTCATTACTGTTTTGTTTCTAGATCATTGCTGTTTTGGTGATTAATGTATTGCTGAAATTTTCGTGTGATCATTGTTGTTTTGTGTTTAATTCATCGCTATCGTGTTTAGATTATTGGATTAAGAGGATCGTGATAGTTAGATTATCCCTTGATTGTTTGAGGTTTCCCATCAACCTGAAATTTTAAATGTTTATGTTTATGCTTTGTGATTTCCTTTAGAACAATTTACTGGAGTTGTTCATGGTATATGAGGTACCACAGAGCTCTCAACTGAGGCAATGGAAGCTCTGAAAAAAATGATGGCTCAACAAATCAAAGACGCTAACCAAGCACTCACGAACCGACTCACACAACAGATAAATCATCATGTTGTAGCAATTAATGAAAATATTGAGGAGAGAATGAGAAACCTTATGCATGGTACTGGTGAAGAGTTATCTCACTCTCTAACTTCTTCCGAAGCTATTCGCATGGCTAAAGGAAAGGGACACATTGGAGACTCATCTAGGAGACCAAAGAGAGCTCCTACACCTCCTGGAACCAGACCTAAGGCTCCACCTATCTGAAACCCAGGAGGAGGCCTAGAGACTACTTTCTACCAACGAAGGAATCCAAGCGGTTCTGGACGAGTTGAAAGACATCAAGAACGTCTACACCAAAGAGAAGAACATGTTTGTGGACATCGAATCTTCAAAGATACTGATAATGAGTACTATGAAGATCAAGATGTTTTAGATCATAACTGTGGAAGTACAATCAGAGCTAGAGGCCGAGAATATGGAAATCCCGCAACTCAACAACTCAAGCATATAAAGATCAAGTTTCCATCCTTTTATGGAACCAATGATCCTGAAGCTTATCTTGATTGGGAAAGGAATATATAGTCCAACTTCTTGTGCCAAGGCACTTATAAAGTCAAGATCACTGTTTATGAATTCAACGACTATGCACTGCTTTGGTGGGATACTCAGCAAGCTCAGAATATTGTCCCAAGGAACCAAATAGGCCCGCGACTCTTATCAAGAGCTTGAAACGCTTATGATCCGAGCAGCTTTGAGAGAAGGAGATATGGTTATGTCAAGATTCTTAGGAGAAATTAACCATGAGATTCAAGACCGGCTTGAATACGCGTTCAGCACATTTAAAGTATTCATACACGCTCAAGTTAACCAAATATGTTCGACGCATACGTTCAGCTTGCCAATTGGCGAGCTGAATGACCAGCCTTCGATTAAATTATCGTAACTCTTAATTGCGGAAAGGGATTTACTTGAAACTGCTTCCATATGGAATCTAACTCAAGTGGATATCTTGTGTAAAAACTTGAGTAATCAGCTCGCCAATTGGCGGGCTGGGTATCACAAACAATTTCAGGTCTCCAGTTGGCGAGTTGAATGACCAGTCTTTGGTAAAAGTGTTGTAACTCTTGATTAGAGCAACAAATTAACTTGAAACCACTTCCATATGGAAGGTAACTCAAGTCGATATCTTGTGTAAAAATTTGAGCGATTAGCTCGCCAATTGGCTAGCTGGGCATCACAAAAAATTTCATCTCGCAAGTTGGCATGCTGAATGACCAGTATTCGGTAAAATTATCGCATCTCCTGATTGCGGCAATGGATTGACTTGAAACACCTTCTATATGAAAGCTAACTCATGTGGCTATATGGTGTCAAGTTTTTAGCCTCATCCATCCCTGGATCATCTTCAAATATTTCTAAACTTCTGACCCTTCTATCGGATTCTGCAACATGAACGTTAAACGCACAATTAGCTCGCCAGTTGGCGACCTAAACGTCACACATTCAGCTCGCCAGTGACATTCAGATCGCCAACTAGCAAGCTGAATCTCGCAAATTCAGCTTGCCAACTGGCTAGTTGAATCTCACAAATTCAGCTCGCCAACTAGCGAGCTGATTTTGTCTCGAACCCCTTGTATCTTGTTTTGTATCATTTGGAGGTTTCGTTGGAATTCTATGACTAAAATCGTAAACTTATTCTCTCTGTATAAATGTTAAGGTCATCATGTAAACGGTAAACATGCCGGTTATATGATTATTCTTTGTTGTTTGTGGTAGTATAATGAAATCCTTTCATATAAGTTTCAATCGTATAAAACGATGACGACTAACTTAAAACGACGATGATTATCTCGACTATACGATCAAAAGTATCATTTTCCAAAGCGGTCATGAGAATGTATTCATGCCATTTAGTCATACGAAGAGGTAACAACTACTTTTCCGAAAGTATCGCATTGTCGTACGAACGAATGATTCTTCGATAAATTCGTAAAATCGCCTAAACAGCATAACGGATAGATGAGGCCTAAAATGCAATAAACAACCCACTTGAAAATCTAGGAGAATTCGGCCCAAGTATGATGATGGTTACAGCTTGTTCCGCAAGTCATGAAGAAATGGAAATAATGCAGAAAAGGAATGTTTCCGGAGGAGAAAATGAAGATTTCCGCAGAAGAATCGGAGACCAAAAAGGAATGCGGACCAACCTTGGAGCCTATATAAGAGAGATGAGGAGGAACAGATGGGACGCGTCCAATTCTCCACACCAAAAAACTTAGGATTTTAGATTACTTTTCCGTTCTTGCTAGTGAGCTGCGACTCAATTAGGTTATTCAGTCTCCGTCATTAGTTCTAGGATATTCACCGATTGTTCTTAAGACCGAGGCTATTGCTTGATTGTAACACGCTTACGAGATTCGTAATAAGATTTATTTTCCCTCTTTTCGTACTCTAAGATTCGTTTTCGTACAAATTATTTTTGTACTCAGATCTTGCTCGTGTTTGACTCATAGAAATCCATGATCCTAGGAAAGTTAGAGTTTCTCTCTGGTTTTCCATAACTAATAGAAATCATTCGGTGCGAATTTTGGTTCCTACAGTTTGGCGCTAGAAGGAGGGACAAGAGATTTCTTTCACGTCAAACCATATATCAGCTATGAAAAAGGTATGTCTAACTCAATAAATAATGATATCGTGTCTTTCAAGAATAGAGCAACGGTAGCACGAGCTAACACTCGTAGCGACCAATCAACTCGTGATGGTGCCCTATCGAACGACAACGTTAACAACACTCCGCCAACAAACGTCATTGCAGTCAATGCTAACGCAAACACTGCGGCGTTTGAGGATATTAAGAAAATCTTCTCGACTCTCGAAAAGAAGTCGAAAGAATAAGACAAGCTAACAAGATCTCTCGCAAAATAGGTTGAAACCCTATCTGCGAGAACTAGAGCAATCTTCCCACGTGGAACAACTAAGTTCTATGGGAGAAAACTTGATTTTACGACTCCGCTCGACAGGACGCAAAACACGCAAAAGGAACCGCCTGAACAAATCCCGACGAGGCAACTTTTGATGCGATATTAAAAAGAAACCTTCCGCCTTTGAACGAGGAGACGGGAGAGAACGACGCCGAGCGAGTTAACTTGGAATCCAGTTAACAATCTGACTCTTCAGACGAAGACGCGGATGTGCACCCAAGGAGAAGAAGAAGACGCTCGGTTCGATAGATCGTCAATTTTCCAAACCCATGACGGAAGCAGAAGAAACGTCTTCTAGGTTTAACAA
The DNA here is from genome assembly GCA_900406425.1 of Iberis pinnata. Classification (NCBI taxonomy): domain Eukaryota; kingdom Viridiplantae; phylum Streptophyta; class Magnoliopsida; order Brassicales; family Brassicaceae; genus Iberis; species Iberis pinnata. Next base: position 6,277 of record OVBE01008380.1, on the reverse strand, counting down.
GAGAAACTGGCCGAAGAACAAGCTCGGATCATCCATAACAAACACGGACAAGCCCATAAGGCTACTGATGATGACTTAGACGCAATTCGTGATCTCCGCGAATCCCTTGCAAAAACCGCAGTTGATATACAGACGGTAAAGTCGTAGATTCACCATGCTGGTAGCGCAACCCCGGAGATCGACCGACTCCTCGAGGAGGCTCGAAAAACTTTATTCACGGCTCGTATAACTAACACCCGTATCTCAAACCCTAGAAAAGTCAAAATCCCGATGTACGACGGCGACACTAATCTGAAAGCCCACTTACAGACTTTCCAAATCGCGATGGGAAGGTCAAAACTAAGATAAGGAAAAAAAACGCTGGTTTTTGCCTCCTATCCCTTGATCATCTCCAAGGGGCCACTCTTGAATGGTTTTCTTGACTAAAGCGGATCTCTATCGGAAACTTCCGAGAACTCTCCTCGGAATTCCTCAAACAGTGCTCCATGTTCATGGATAGAGAAACTTCCGACGTCAATCTTTGGAGCTTCTCTCAAAAAGAGGAAAAATCTATCTATACCTTCATAAGGCGATTCAAAATCGTAATGTCGACACTACAAGAAATATAACTATCAATAGCGTCTCAGGATAGCGTTTTTTGTGTAACTGCTATTGTACATGGACACGGGTTTTATCCATAGCGTTTCATTTTGTTTGGACGCTATTGTTTCATTCCCGGGATAACAAAAATAATTAGGCGCGTAAATTTGCTTAGTTTCGGCACTTACTATTGCACATAATACAAAAAACGCTATGGTACTTACAAAATCACTTAACTTTTTTCAATATAATCAATTCGACTTAGTTATTTCTCTCTTTCTTCATTATTTTCAGAAGATCTTCAGTGTATACGTTATTTTGGGACATTGTTGATCTCACCGATTCAAACCGTAGGGATTACCTATTAGTGATGGATTCGTGACGGATATGTCCGTCACGTTTTGCCTGCTTTCTTGTAGTGTCGATTTAAAATAATTGATAACTTGAAAAATAATGTTGTCAAAAAATGAAAACTATATAACAACTTAGAATTATTAGTTGTCAAAATATGAAAACTGTAGAACAACTTAGAATTATTATTTCTCATCATATGATATTTTATGTTTTAGTATCTTGGTTTAGTTGTAAACATTTTTATTTTTAAAAATAAAATTATTTAGTTAGTTATAATAAAAGTTTGTATGTCCCCAATTAAAAATAGTTCTAGATCCGCTCCTATAATGTGATAAACAACTAAATATTTTCTTTAAGTACATAATAGGTAAATAGTTAAACTTTTGTTGTGCATCCTTTGATCCAAAATTAAAACTCCACTTTTATCTTTCTTTTTCCCGCACCCAATAAATTAATCAACTATATTGGCATCTCTGAAGACCGCTAAATCATAGACCAAATCTAACCTAAATAAAGGTCCAGGACTTAAATTAATAGAAAACAAGCTTTTCTCTGGATTGTCCAGATAAATAATGACATCTCTCTGTACCATATTTTTAGTCGCTTCGGTTTCTCCGAATTCATGGATCATTTTTAATCTTTTGTATGCGTGGTTTGTAACTTTAAAAAGTGTATACATACATACATATACGTATGTAGTTTTTTAACAGAGTATATTTACAGGTAACTAACAACTCAAATTTAACTATATTATGTTAGACAAAATTGGTCAAAGGGTGGTGCCAACTATTGAGAACACAAGAACAGCTTTTCAAACAAAACTTTTTTTTCTTTAAAGTAGTCAAACAAATAGTTACGTTGTTGAAATATTATTTGTATGCTACAGAGTAAACAAAAATATCCAGAGAACAACAAGAACAACAAAATCAATCTGAGAAAATTTGACAAGAACATATCTTTGTCAATCAATTCGTCATGACCGAATCTCCAGCATTAGCTCCTGCGTCTTGGCCGCCTCTTAGCAACACCAAAATTTGTTACGGAGCCAATTTTTTCAACATCTCTTCTTACGGAATCTTTGAAAACTATAAAACTCCGGATGTGGTCTTTGGATACTCATTACCTCTTCTTGAGATGCAAATATTTCTCATTTTCGTAGTCATCGTCTTATCTCATACGGTCCTCAGATGTATTGGCACACCCCAATTTGTCTCATACATGCTTGTAAGTTTATTTTCTCACAAAAACCTTTCACACTTCCTGATTTCTTGTATTGCACACAAGATCGGTCCCGATATTTTAAAGACCGCAATATAAAATGAAAAACATAGACTGGTTCTTAACAATTTTTGTTGTTGAAAATTGACCGGTTTTTACAGTAAATTTTTGAAAATATAAAATAGGCGCAAACTTGTATTTTCTCTGCTTGGCTTTAGGACCGGCCGTGATTGCACTTAACAAGTTTGTGATTGATTGTGTCCAAAGTAACAAGTCTTTTGATTTTTTTGTTTCTTTCCAAATTAGGCCGGTTTGATTATGGGACCTCATGTAATAAATCTGCTGGACTATTCTTCGGACCGGTTATCCTTAGACGTGGCAATAGACGGAACCGTAGCGTTGGAAGGTGTGGCCAAGTTCGGATTAATAATGTTCACGTTCTTGATGGGCGTGAAGACCAACAAAAGAGCAGTCTTTCACATCGGTAAACGCACGATTGCGATCTCGGTTTCGTCTTTCATCGTGACTATATCTACTGGAATAGCCTTCAGAAGCTTCCGTCTAGATAAGGTCGATCCTCTCTATATGCCACTGAGTCTGGCCCCAGGAGAACGCACCATAATTGTATCGGATCAAGCGTTAACGCTCTTACCAGTCATAACGCACCTTATCTATGAGCTCAAGATTCCAAACTCGGAGCTTGGTCGCCTAGCCATATCTATCGCCGCCATCAATGATCTCCTCGGATTTATTACTCTATTCATAATTTCCTACGTAGGATCATACAAGTAAGCGTTTTATTAATTGGTGCATTCTCATAAAAGTTTGGATATCATGGATTATATATTATTCATTTTTCATCTTTAACATACATTATGTCATACAAAAATACAACTGCCAAAATTGGTTACAAAATTTGTTCAATTAATAATTTAAAAATAAAGCATTTTTAAAAAAATGAACATTTACTAATTATAATACTCAAAAACGTACGGTCATGTGCAGATATGTATCGCCTAGAACAGCCAACCTTCATGCAGTGGCAATGATAATTTTAGTCCTTGTGATCCTTTTCATCTTGAGGCCTGCGGCTAAGTGGATTGTTGACTCTACTCCAGAAGGCAAACCCGTACACAAACTCTATGTGTACGGAATAGTCATGACCGCAATCGCTGCAAGCATTTACACAACCTATTTTCACCAAATCCACGTTCTAGGAGCTCTCTTAGTCGGCATGGCCATCCCCGACGGTCCTCCCCTAGGATCTGCCTTAGAGGCCAAGTTTGAGGCCTTGGTTAAAAACATATTTTTCCCGATTTCTATCGCGGTCATAACCATGAAAGCTGACCTCGTAAGTGCATTCTTCTCGTTCGATGACATATCCTTGAACATATTTCTGGTGTGTTTTACCTTGGTCGTGAAATGGATCTCCACTTTTGTGGCTTGCTTGGTCTTCAAGCTACCTACTAGAGAATCTACTATCCTTGCCACTATGATGAACTATAAGGGTTTTGTTGACTTATGTTTCTTCGAAGGTGCCAGAAATAATAATGTAAGCCAAATATTTATTCAAAACCCTAACACACTCTACATACATCCGTTTCTGTTTATTGATTGGTTTAGAATATTTATTGATGTTTTTTTGAAAATATAAAATTTTTAATTGGTGTTATGAAACTTTAAAAAACAATTATTTTGAAAGTATCCTTGACTTCGATTAATGGGTTAGTTTATTTTGTTTACGCAGAATTTAACGCACGCAACCCACACGTTCCTGATTATATACGTGCTTATAAACGCGGGGATTTTACCTACTGTTGTAAAAGCACTATACGATCCAAAGAGGAAGTATATTGGATATGACAAGACCGGCGTTACTCATCTCAAATCAAACTCAGATCTCAAGATCCTAACTTGCTTGCACAAACCTGATAACATCCCAGGCACGATCTCTCTGCTTCAGTTGCTCTCTTCGCCTCTAAGCAACAACGACAATGGTAAAGAAAAAGGATTCATCACGGTCACGGTGTTAAACCTTGTGAAACTCGCCGGACGTGCGTTTCCCATCTTGATATCGCACGACAAGCAGTCTAAACCGCCAGTTCTTGAAAGCTCTTACGTTCAAACAATGATGGTCGTGTTCTCTGAGTTTCAACAAGAGAATTGGGCATCTGTAGCTCTTCGTTCTTTCACAGCATACTCTCATGAGAATCTAATGAGTCAAGACATTTGCAATCTCGCTTTCGACCAGCTTACATCGATGATCATCGTCCCTTCTGGACGAAAATGGTCATCTCAAGGATTATATGAATTGGACGATGCTATGATCAGACGAGTAAATGCTTCTCTTCTTGACCTAGCTCCTTGCTCTATTGGTGTACTTAATGATAGAGGCTATCGTAAAGGTAACTTGAAGAACAAGAAAACTAATATTACTATAAACGTTGGTTTGATCTTCATTGGTGGTAAAGATGACATAGAGGCGATCTCGCTTGCAAAATGGATGACACGTAATCCAAGAGTGCGTCTCACGGTGATCCGATTTATGTCTGGTCAAGAACGAAACAAATCCCAGAATTGGAATTACCTTATTGATGATGAGGTCTTGAATGATCTCAATGAAACGTATTCCACCGCCGAAAATTTTGTCTACACGGAGAAGATAGTCAACGGAGGGCCGGAGGTGGCCACCGCCGTCAGATCGCTGGCGGACGACTATGATTTGATGATTGTAGGAAGAGATCACGACGATGGCGCACTGGATTTCACAGGATTGGAGGAGTGGATGGAGCTTCCGGAGTTAGGAGTCATCGGAGACTTGCTTGCATCTAAAGATTTAAGAACTAGAGCTTCTGTTTTAGTAGTTAAACAACAACAATAATATGAGTGAATGCATGTAAATAGTTTGTTTTTTTTTTTGTTAGCGCATGTCGATAATCTCAATTTCATATAAAAACTCAATGATCTCAACAAGCTTTTACAAATTACGTTCATGTTAGAGTATCCTTATATATAAATTAATGACAGGAGCTAACCAAATTTTTTTATTATCAAGTTGTTATGAATTGAAATTCTCTTATTCCTAAATAATTTCCTAAAATGATACTACTATATATGTGAAATTTGCGATTTTTACCTGAAATCTTATACAAGAGAACTTGATGAGAGCATCTCCATTGGAGAAACATACAAAACTGTTTTAACTCATTTTTAATCTATTTTATATGTAAATTTTTTATTAATAAACTTGTAAATCTTAAAACAAAATTGTTCCTCCGGTGAAGAACCAAAGGGTTTTTACTACAACAAATTGCAAACCAAATTTTATTATCTTTGATAATCAAAATCACAAACAAATAAGAAAAAAATCACATCCTCACAAACTTTATACGATCTGCATAATTACAAAAGTATCTACAAGAACTTTATGACGATCATAAGTCACAACACATTCTGGACATCAAACACCATGCGAGGAACACTTTGACAAGCATCAACAAGACCACAATCTCTTCAATAGGAAGAGAAGACGCTAAACAGACAATAAAAAAGTTAAATGCTTACCTAATCATGTTTTTCTTTCCTGGAAATTAAACACATACAAGCTCTAAAAATTATGATATGAGAACATGAAAAAGAAATTTACCAAGAAGATTTGAAACATGATGATCGGCCACGAGTTTTTTTTTTTTTTTTTTGAAGAAATCAATTCTCTCATCTTTTTTATGTTTGGGACTTCATCTTCATTCAACATCACAAACTTTACAATTGCCCTAGTCTTTTGAGATACTATTTGCCAAGGAATAATACAAATATGATGTTTGGCAACTGTAAGTATAACTGAAAAGCATCATTCACAATTTCATTTACTATAGGTACAAGATGAGAGTGAAATGATAGTAAGGTTTTTTCGGTGTCAAGACCTATCAATTACTATTNTCAATCCAATCGGGTGATGTTAATAACCACTCTAGACTAAGATGGATGCTATTAATTCAAGCCAAGTATAAAGAGATGGTTTTTCTAACAATCCTAAGCAAATGAACAAAACATGTTGAAATGTGAACAAAAACAAGAGAACTAAAATATGCAATGAAAACTAAACAAAGGCAGTGAATGAAATGAA
>OVBE01008379.1:0-17262 GCA_900406425.1 Iberis pinnata | reverse complement strand
TCACCATGATCAGGCATTCCATTGAACACTTTTCGGGTGCTGGAATGCCCAAGATAATATTTCGATTGGCGTCAAAGAAACTAGCATTAAGCACAATGAAACAGAAGGGATGTATATTCAAACAAGATTAGGTGCTAAGGTGAGATTAGGACATCAACCCTAGTCTACCCCATCCTTAGGAACTTCAGGTTACTACTCACTACTCATGGATACGAAAGTAGGAAAAACAGAAATCATAACTTCAGAGTTAAACATGATGATCAAAGGTTAAACTATTGAAGAACAGCAAGAACAACAAGAACTCAAATCCAGAAAATAAGAACAGCAATGGAACAGTAACAAACCCAGAAAATGATCAAAGCTTAAAATAGAAGATTAAGATGAAAAACAGAAGATCAATATGCACCAGATAAACAGAAACCTAAAACTAAGCAGGGAAGTAAAAGAAAACAGTAGATTAGCATAAAACTAAAAAGATTTTGGGTTTTTACACCAAGAACACCAAAGGAAACTAAAACCTAAGACAAAAACCTAAAAAGGAAACAAAAACCAGACTTTCTAGAAAGGAGGCGTTTTAGGGCTTATATAGTGTTCAGAGAAAATCCCTAAATCGCACTAAAGACAAAAACTAATCATTGGCTTGGGTCTTGGGTCAGGTCCTTTCCGGATTTGAGTTGGTCGGGTCGGAACTTGAGCTGATGCGTGATCGATCCATGTTGGGGTCAAGATCGATCCAAAGGTGAGGTTTGGATCGATCCAAATATTGAAGTGGGATCGATATGTGGTCGAGCTGGCTTCTAGGTGTGATCAATCCGTGATCGAGCCAGATCGTTGAGTGGGATCGATCCGTGATCGATCCAAGCTGTTGAGTGGGATCAATCTGTGATCGATCCAGGCTGAAAGTGAGATTGATCCATGCTTAGGCTTGAGATCGATCCAGGTTAAGTGTGGCTCGATGGGTGGGATCGATCCAAGCCTTATGCTGGTCCATTCCAAATTTTCTGCTCCTTTTCTGAATTCTCACAAAACCATTATGAAAACTCCTAAAAGTTCTGAAAATTTTCCAAAATGCGGCATATGCGAATACTAATGCAAAAGTCCCTAAAAATCACAAACTTACTGAAAAAAAACTATAAATGTGATATATGCACACCTAAAGACCTCAAAATTGATGCTAAATGACTTCTAAAAACCATGAAAATTCAGAGTCATCAAGCATACAGGTTCATCGGAATCGTCTCAAGGAGATTGATTGTATGTAAAATACAATCAAGATAAGGGGAAGCAGAAACAAACGGACGGAAACAAAAGAATATCAAAGCAGAAGAACAAGGAAAAAGAAGTATGTTTTGATGTGGGCAGAAGGGACACTTCAAAAAGGAATTTCCTAATAACAAGAAATCAGCAAATGTGGTTCAGAAGGAAACTGATTCGGAAGGATCAATCGATTACGACATGTTACTAGTTACATCAAGAAATCACAAGGATTCTTGGATCTTGGACTCAAGTGCCTCATTTCATATGACTCAATACAAAGATATGTTTGAGATATACAAGAGTGGGAACATAGGGCCAGTTCTATTGGTAGATGACAGTCCGTGTTCTATTATCAGTTTTGGACATATCAAATTTCGGATACATGATGGCATAGTCAGACCATTGACTAACGTCAAGCATGTTCCGAAGGTGAAGAAGAACTTGATCTCCATGAGTTTGCTTCAGAGAAACGGATACAAATTCATTGGAGAAAAAGGTGATGACGTTTTATCTGTATACAAAGGAGACTTGGTCGTGATGAAAAGACTGATGACAGATGGAAGTGTATATCAAATGGTTGGAAATGTAGTTATAGATGACGCTGTAGCTGCAAAATATAATGCAGATTGTGTTGCTTTATGACACATGTGTTTGGGTCATATTGGAGAACATGGTTTGAATGAACTCCATAAAGGGGGTCTTCTGGATTGGTTGAAAAGCTGTAAGATGGATTTTTTAAGGTTCTGTGTGATGGGAAAGCAGTCTAGAGAGTCTTTCAAAATGGGAAAACACACAATAGAGAGTCTTCTAGACTATGTTCATTCTTATGTGTGGGGACCAACAAGAGAGCAGTCATTAGGAGGCTCAAGGTACTTCATTTTGTTCATTGACGACTTCTCCAAGAAGGTTTGGATGTACTTCTTAAGGAAAAATCTGAGTTGCTTGCGAAATCAAGATTTGGATTTCTGAAGTTGAAAACCAGACAGGGAGAAAGGTAAATTACTTGAGGTCAGATAATGGAACAGAATATACTGATGGGAATTCCATAATTTATGTGAGGAACGAGGCATTCAAAGGCAATTTACAATGAGAAAACCGCTTCAACAAAACAGAGACAGTGAGAGAATGAATCGATCTATGCTGAGAAGGCGAGATGTTTAAGGTTGAATGTAGGGTAACCTAAACAGTTCTGGGCAGAAGTAGTAAATATAGCGGTATATCTCATCAATATATCACCAAGGAAATCTATTGAAGGAAAGGTCGCGGAAGAGGTTTGGACTGGCATAAGATGTTGATCTTTCAAAATTGAAGATATTTGGATGTCCAACTTATATGTTTATTCCTAGTAATGAAAGATTAAGGCTGGATTCAAAATCCAAGAAGTGCATCTTTATTGACTTTAAGAAAGGTGTAAAAGGCTTCAAGTTATGGGATCCTGAGGCAAGGAAAAGGGTGATCAGTCGAGATATGGTTTTTGATGAGCAATTGATGGTGCAACAAGCAAGATCAAAACAACAGAAAGTGACCATTGAGATTGACAAAAATGTTTCAGAGATGCCACGGGAAGAAAATGCAGCAAGCAGTGATGAGCAGAGAGAAGAAGTCAGAAATACATAAAAACAACGATTTAAGGAAGACCAAGACGTGCGATTAAGCCCCATGAAAGATACGGGTTTGAAGATGTTGTTAACTACGCTTTCATAGGTGGCACATATGATCCTCCAACTTACAATGAAGCTATAACTAGTTCGAAGAAAGACGAATGGATCGGTGCCATGACTGAAGAAAACGTTATCTTGGAGAAAAATATCTTGTGCCTTTACCAAAAGGAAAGAAGGCGATTGGTTGCACGTGGGTTTTCAAGCGAAAAACAGGAGAGTCAAAAAAAGAAGTTGTAAAGTTCAAGTCAAGGTTAGTAGAAAAAGGATACTTACAAAGGAAAGGAGTTGATTATGACAAAATTTTTAGTCGTCTTGTTAGACACACTTCTATACAAATTGTGTTGAGTTTGGTAGCTAGCTGGGATTTGCATCTTGAACATATTGATGTAAAGACAGCCTTTCTTCATGGAGATTTTGAGGAAGAAATTTATATGGTGAAACCATAAGTGTTTGTGAAACCAGGTGAATAGAAGCTTGTGTGCATACTTAAGAAGTCACTCTACGATTTGAAGCAAGCTCTTAGGCAATGGTATAAACGATTTGATTCACATATGATAGACTTAGGCTACCAATCATATGAGTATGATTGATGCGTTTACACGATGTCGCTTGATAGCAGTTCTTCCATATTCTTATTATTGTATGTTGATGACATGCTCAATGCTGGAAACAATATGGAGAATATTGAAGAATTAAAAGGGTTATTGGGAAGAGAGTTCAAAATCAAGGACCTAGGAGATGAAAAGTAGATCCTTGGGATGGAGATTCGCCGAGATAGAAGTTCTAAGAGATTATGGCTTTCTCAAAAGAGTTACATTGAAAAGGTGATAGAAAGATTTGACATGAATAATGCCAAGATTATGTCTACACCTTTTACGATCCACTTCAGACTTTCAGCATCTCAATGCCCTAAGTCTGATGGAAAAATAAGTGATATGGCAAAAGTTTCTTATGCTAGCGCAGTTGTTTGTTTGATGTATGATATGGTGTGCACTAGTTACACTATGATAGTCAAAACGCTCTGTTTTTGGCAAAAAATTAGGTGTATCATACAAGGACGAAGCATATAGATGTGAAGTTTCACAAGATCATAGAACTTTCAGCTTTAGGTGAAGTTCCCTTGGAAAAGGTGCATATGTCAGAGAATGTAGCTGACATGTTAACCAAGCCAGTCACCAGAGAGAAGTTCAAGCATTGTTTGGACATACTCCAAGTCTTTGACTGCTAAAAGAAGCAGGATGCCCCTAAAACCAGATAAGTGTGCAACTATGGATTTGTAGAGGTTGATTTTATGTCATAGAGAAGTTTGTTAAAATATGTCATAAAATAGTATTGAAGGGTCCAATAGAATTTTCTAAAAGGATGACGTGGGCCGAAGGTACGGTACGGTCCCCAGGGTACGGTACAATCTATTTTAGGAAAAGAAAACTTTCCTAGGTTTTCCTAATGAGATTGGTTCTTGGGGTAATATGTAAGGGGCTTTAGTTTATTGTAAAATAAACACTTTTGATTAATAAAGAAACCCTAGAGCGCAGAGGTTTGCCTCAATCGTTTTCTCTCTTTCTTCTAACCTAAAATCACATGTGATTTACAACATAATACAATATCACTTATGATCTACACTTTGAAGAGAGGGAAGAGAGGTTGGACTGATTTGGTTTGATGTTGGAAGATGGATCGATGTTCTAATGTGTATTGATGATGGAAACAACAAAAGATGTAAATTTGTTTATGAAGATTTCTTGAATATTACACACCAATGGATCATTTTTAACGAGATATTACACACTAGCAGAGTCTTCACTGGTTTCCTCTATGTATCTCCTCTTCGACCCAATCAAGAATCATTTTTTCCACAGATAACAAGATTTTAGTTGAAGCTTTGATCAACCAACGGGAGTGGCCCTCTTATCAATATAAACGTGAAGAGACTCAAGTACTCCTTGCAACTTTTACAGACTCTTCAGTCATCTTAGAACTTTCTTCCACAAACGCCGAAGCTTCTGTAATTTCCAATAACGTGGTTCGTGATGGACTCATCTAGTTGTATATCGCCAGATATAGTGCCCCAATTAGCTTTTGGAAGTGTTATGAAGGAAATAAGAGATAGAGTAAAGAGGAAAAAAGTATTTCTTTCATTAAGTTGTAAATGTCACTTACACACTGTATTTATAGTTCATTAACACACTTTAACAATATTAACAGAATGCTAACTTCCTAACCAACTATTAACCAAACTAACTAAATGAATATGTACACTCTAATACACCTTCTCAAGTTTTAATTTGATGACTTTTGAGGAAGATAAAATCTTGAAGGTGACATCTTGGACAAGATATAGTGAAAAGATGAAGATGCCAAAGGTTTCGTTAATATGTCAGCATGTTGATTATGAGTATCAACATGAAATGTCTTCAAAATTCCAGCCTCTAATTGCTCTCTAACTTTGTGGCAATCAAGTTCCACATGTTTTGTACGTTCGTGAAACACTAGATTTGAGGCAATGTGCAATGCGGCTTTGTTGTCACAGTACATCTTAGCCAGACCTGATGTTGAAACATGAAAATCTCTAAGAAGTTTCTTAAGCCAGATTACTTCACAAGTGGCAACTTCTAGAGACCGAGACTCTACCTCTGCACTACTTCTACTCACAACACGCTGTTTCTTAGACTTCCAATAAATGAGAGAACTACCGAGATAAACACAACAACCAGAGATAGATCTTCGTGTATCCAGGTAGGCTCTCCAATCTGCATCAGCAAAGACATTTAAGCACAATTCAGAAGTAGCTGAATAGAAGAGTCCTTGGCCTGGATTTGCCTTTATATATCTAACTATTTGTTGAGCTACAACCAGATGCAAGTCTGTGGGTTTTGCTAGAAGCTGACTCAACTTGTTGACTGCAAAAGTAATGTCAGACCGAGTTATTATGAGATACAATAATTTGCCAATGATCTCCCTATAAGCTGTAGGTTTTGATAATGGAATACCAGATGTGGCACTAAGATTGACAGTGGGATCCATAGGGACAGAAACATATTTAGCAGCTGATAAACCAAAGTCTGCTATTAAATCCAGAGCATACTTTCTCTGTGAAACTGAAATACCAGAGGATGATCTTGCAACCTCTAATCCCAAGAAATACTTGAGCTGACCAAGGTCTTTGATCTTGAAAGCTTTATGCCGAACTGCTTTGAGTTTTTCTACTTCATTATCATCATTGCTAGTGATAAGTATATCATCCACATAAACCAGTAAGGCTATGAATGAGGTATCATTTGCTTTCACAAATAAAGTGTGTTCAGAGACAGATTGTTGGTAACCAGCCTTAAGTAGAACAACAGAAAAACATTGATACCACTATCGTGAAGCCTGCTTGAGTCCATAAAATGACTTATTTAATTTGCAGACAGGATTGGAAGGTAATGTGGTACATGGAGCTAGTGTATAGCCCAAAGGAAGAGCCATATGAACCTCCTCATCTAAATGGCCATGGAGAAAAGCAGTGGAAACATCCATTTGTGTTAAACTCCAGCCAAAACAACCAGCTAAACCCAGTACCAATTTGACTATTCCCAATTTGACAACAGGGGAAAAAGTGTCCATATAGTCTACACCTTCATGTTGAGTAAATATGTGTGCTACCAATCGAGCCTTGTACCTATATATGGAACCATCTGTATTATACTTGAGCTTGTATATCCATTTACATCCCACGATATTTTTGCCTTCAGGTCTTGACACAACAGTAAAAGTATCATTCTGTTCTAATGAAGCCAGTTCTTCATTCATACCTTGACCCCATTTTCGAGATTTGACAGTTTGATTAAAAGTTTTTGGTTTTGTATCAACACTTATAGCAAGGATAAAATTTTTGTAAAGAGGTGATAAAGAGTCATATGTAATGACAGATGATAAAGGATAAGGAGTAGATGATGAAGATAAAGTATGTAAATTGGTATTTGAATTAGATTGTGTTAAAGAGCAGTGATAGTAAGAGAGATAACCTGGTGCTTTAGACTGGCGTCTCGGTCTGTCCGTTGTAGCAGTAGGACCAGCTTCTTCAGTAACAGTTTCTTGGATAGGTGAAAAATTACCCATATGTATAATATTTCGTAAAGATGTGTTATCATATGATGATGGTCTAGCATCAATGTGTTGCAAATTATGTGGAAAACATTGTGATCATCAATACACTCTAATAGGAAGCTGCTTCATCAAGTTAGAGTCTTAATTTAATCTCTCTCTCTCTCTCTCTCTCTCTCTCAAACGATGGCGCAGCTCGCCTGCATGGAAGAGGAGATCGGCTTCAAAGAAGGTGGTGTCTCCTACGGGTAGAGAACGGACACTAGTGTTCGCGGGCGATTTCGATGGATGCTTCCTATAAGGGATGGCAAAGCCCCTAAAAAGGGCTAACCCAACAAAAAGTAGTCACCGGATCTGTCCCCCTTGCATGTATTTCCTTTCGCCGCCGCAGAAGAGTCTCCGGTCTTCACATTTCTTCCTCCTCGACTTGTGTTCTCCTACTATGGTGGCTGCCTATAGTGATCTTGAGCCACAGTGGTTCAGTTTCCCTGTCATCTCCACCACCGAATTCTTCGCTGGTGGGTCCGCAGTTATTGAGGCGGCATAACTTTGAGGTTTTTTTAAGGTGTCTAGGGTTTTCTTAAGAGAGGACATTTTAATTGTATGGGTTGATTTGGATTTTTGGGTCTTTTTTCTGATGTATGTATCTCGATTAGGCCCTTGGAGGATTAAATGGGCCTAAATTCGGAAATAATCTATTTTTTTGTCGTCATAGACTAGTGTCTAAATAGTTTTCTCTCAATCTGTTATGCATCTAAATTGAAAGCCTTTTAAGAATAAGAAAATAAAAAAAAACTAGCATTTGAATATAATATTTGGATGTGATAATTTTCTAATTTATATAATTTACATATTTGAGATATTAAAAAAGTGATTTAAGATGGAACCTCCTTTTTGTCATCAAAGCTTCATTATACTTAAACTAAGACATAAGTTTTACAAAAGGTGGACTATTGTCCCTTGGAGCCTTTAGAGAAAGGTTGTATTCATAACTATAGTTGCTTATAGGCTAGAAAACAAAAAAAAGGAGTATATATATATTTATTTATTTTTATAAAATGTAAATTTCATTAATTAAAATGAAGAGCTACAAAGACTAATAAATTAGTTCATGTATATATTTTTAGAAGCGCAAAAAAATTAGAAAGCCTCTAAATACCTTATTTCTCTAGAAGAAGAGAAAAAATTTCAGAAACCCAAACATAACTGGGCCAAGCCCAAAACCTGAGGAACCTAAGGTCCAACACCCTAAGGCCAAAAACAACCCTAAAGCAAAGAACCCCTAGATCTAGAACTTTCAAAACCGCCGCCGCCGTCGCCGTTGGTTAGCTCTGCCGCCGCTGCTGATGAAGATTACTAAACCGGCGAATCACCACCAAGTTGGACAGCCCCCTCCTAGCTGTCGCGACACCTTATAAGTATCACCGACTTCTTTCGCCTTCTCTCACTGCCGAATCAACATTCGAAGCTACTGGCCACCAAAGACCACCACACCGGCTGACCAGACCGACAGGGTCCCACACGCGCCTAACAAAGCGAAGATGAAGACCGGATCTGCAAGACAGGAAACACAAGAGAAGGGACCCAACCGAGAACCATCACAGGGCTCCAAAGCAGACGTGAAGGCTAGTGGCTAGGACCTCCTACCACCGGAAAGGAGCCAAGAAACTTAGATGAAGAGGAAGAAGAAAGAACTACCACCGGATCTGAAGAAGACGAGGTCCGGCCAAGCAACTCCGCCACTGAGGCCAAGAGGAAAAGAGCGAACCTAGTGGCGTCGGACGGAGAGGGAACAAACATTTCCATTTAGAGGATTCGATCGTCACCGATTGCCACAAACGCTTCCGAGAAGAGGCTGAAACCGCACCTACTGACCACCGAAAGGGAAGAAGTTACTGAGCTGATTCCGGCGAATGAACCAGAGCAAGAGCCACCGCGGTGCACGAGGATCACTCAAAAGAAGCGATGTCGGAGGGACTCTGCCTCTCTCTTCTTGTTGGAGAAGCTTCTAGATGCAGATCTAGATGGATCGCCGAAGGGAGAGAAAATGAGAGAGAGAGAGAGAGAGAGAAAGATTTCAGACTTAATTACTTTATATTTCTTAATCTAGTCTAAAAAAAGAGTATAGAATAAATAGAGCTTAAGTTTACTACATCCGGCAAGATATTTGTAGAATTCTTTCGCCAATTTACTTGGGCTGCTGGATGCATTGGTTGCTTCTTCATTGTACGAATTGTAGCCATCAGTTCTTCATTATCATTAACGACCTGGAATTTTGTGTATCTTAGCCGGAGCAAACTTCGAAGAGCTTCTCGAATTGCAAGTGCTTCAGCTTGGAATGGATTGGATGTTGGAGGTAATGATGAGTATCCTTTTACCATGATGTTGTCTTGACGTTCCAGTATCCAGCCAATTCCAATGTGCTTATTTGTTGATATCCAAGATGCATCGGTCCACAAAGCAGGTTTATTAGGATCCATATAAGAATGAGAATTGACAGTAAAACAATTAGCGTGTGTAATCTGACTCATCTCTGAGTTAGCAATTAATCATTTATGCATAAAATGTATAGCCTTATTGATTACATCATGAACAATTTCACTACAAGAAAAATGGTTTTTTTTTTTGATGAAATGTTAAATTTATTGATCAAAGAAAAGAGTTATATGTAGAAAATAATAAATAAATAAGGAAAAAGCAGAGAAAGGTAAAGCAGGTCTATCTTCAGGTGTTGTGTGTGTTCATAGGGTGCCTCGTTAAAACCTGATACTAGAAAACCCAGTGAGAAAAACCAGTATCAGGAAAAAGAGTACAGTCCCTTGAACACCACCTGAAAGATACAGAGATAACAAAGATAGGATAACGTCAGTAATAAGGAGTCGGCAGTGTCTTGGCTTGTAGTCACAGATGGCGAGACGTAGGGTCATATATGCAAGGAACTCCATCTCTGGAGAAGCAGATAAAGGGGCGAGTGCGGATCATAGCGCAGGCTACGAAGACGGTCAGTGATAGCTCGATTAATCTGTGTGCGGATGGTTGTTGTGTCGCGTGTTGGTGAGGCATGCCGGTGGCCATTCCTCTTTCGCCACACATAGTAGATTGTGGTTTGGAAGCATAAACGGAGAAGGATCAGGTCAAGTCTGGTACTAGCGTGCCGAATTGCATCTAAGGTGCGGCTCCAACACGGGTTTATGCGCCGAGCTAGGAGAGGAGCTGTGAGATCAGACCAAATGGTGAATGTGTAGGGGCATGCAAAAGAATAGATGATTCCTTGTTTCATCAGGTTCCCCACAAAGGAGACACGGTTGTGTTATCCTCCAATTCCGCATGCGTCGTGCAGTTGGTAACCTGTCAAGAATCACAAGCCAAGCAATGAAAGAGTAACGCGGAACAGCTTGTGGAAACCATACCGAGCGATACGAAGTTTGAGTAGGATAGGATAGACTTAGCTGACGCCACGTATGTGAGGAGGAGAAGTGGGGCTTGTAGGGATCCTCAGTGTGCTTCCAGAGAGGGATGTCGGGATCGCTGTGCGGGTCGGGTGGGGGAATGGTTAGAATCCGAGCATAAAGGGAACGTAATGTCGGTAAGCATGGGCATCGGAGTCTCCATAGCTGTCCGCGTACCGCACTTGCTACATTCGCGTGGCGCGGAATACCTAGTTCTCGAATTCCCCGATCACCTGCAAGAGAAATCAGAGATCCAAGAGAAGTCCAATCATCATACCAGAACGAGGCTCGAGCACCATTTTGAATTTGGATCCGGAAGAAGCGAGCAGCGATGGGACGGGTTTGCAAAAGCTTTCGCCAAATCCACGAGCTTTGCGTTGTGATAGTCGTTTCCCAGAAAGTGGAACCACAAAGAAGGTGACATGTGATCAAAGAAGCCCATAGGGATGGGGAGCCTGAAAGTAAGCGCCAAATGATAGATAGAGAAAAACCATCGATGTATCTTCAAAATTCCGAAGACCAAGACCACTTGCCGCTTTTGGTTTACAAACCTCGTCCCAAGCGGTTATTGATCTCCTGTATACAGCACTTCGGCAATTGGAAAGTTGACTGTACTCATAACAACCGCTTTAAGGAGCTGTAGTCGACCGGTATATGAAAGCATCTTCGATGCCCAGGTGGACATCTTAGATCTTAGCTTGTCGATGAGAGGTGCATAATCAGCTCTTGTAAGCTTCCGGGTTGTTAGAGGCAGCCCAAGTAGCGGACCTGAAGTTCCTCAACTCTGAGCCCCAACCCTGCAACAGCACTTAAAAGAAGAGCCGAGGGGTTAGCAGTTAGAAAGATAGAGGATTTCTGAAGGTTTACACAGAGTCCCGAGGCACGAGCGAAGACATCAAAGAGATGAAAGATGCCTGCCATCAAGGAAGGAGTGCCATCTGTGAAGACAAGAATATATCTGCGAAGCATAGATGTGTGATCGCTGTTTCCCTACAACGTGGATGGTAACCGAAATGCCGTGATGTAGCACATGCGTTCAAAATTTTGGATAGCACATTAATAACAATCACATAGAGGTAGGGGGAGAGAGCACAACTCTGTCGAATGCCTCGAGCACTCGAGAAATAGCCTGCCGGTTCGCCGTTGATGGCAAGAGAAAACGTGGCCGTGGTGATACAGAGTCGGATCTAGTGAATGAAGCACTCCGGAATCCGCATAGCCCGCAAAACAGAAACAATGAAACCCCAATCAATAGTGTCAAAATCTTCCGCTATGTCTAACTTCAATGTACATCGAGAAGAAGTAGTGGGGCGATGGTAATCGCGGACTAGCTCCGTTGCGAGCATGACATTCTCTAGCATAACAAGTATATCGAATTTTTTAATTGATTAAAGAACTTTTTTCTTTTTCATTGATTAAATATTTACTATAAATATTTTGTCAACGTTCACAAAAATGACTTGCAAAATAAACAATTACAGATTTTTATTATAAACAAAAAAACTAAAATAATTAACAATAACTAATGAAATCCTAAAATAGTAAAAACTTTGCTCTTGATTTTGCCTCTTATCTAAATAAGAAACAATTATATTAAATATAAACTATATTTTTCCATCTTTATGTTCTTCATGTTTAACTTCCTTTAACCTTCTTCTTCTCTCATCTCACTTTTTCCGTTTTTGATTGTTATCTATAGAATCTTTTTGTTTCAGTTAAACAATTAACAACTTCACCTACAATAATAACATATACTTATGAAAATCGTATTGTATATTCATATTATTTGAAAATCTTATTTTTAATAGTATACACTTACTTTTAGCTTCTTATTGTGAATGTGATAATATTAGACAAATGAAAATTGTGATCATTGTTGCTATTAGATTTTTCTGCACATTAAAAAAATGTTAAATTAGAGTTGAGAAAACTAATCACTAATTTTAGTAAAATAAGAAAGTCAAAGAAAAACAGGAATCTCCATTCTTCTTATAAGAAAACAAAGTAATTTCACTATAAACTATAAATTATTGGCCTTGGGAGAAAAAACATAAATATATAACTTCTAGAAACTTTACCATGCTCATAGTGCCGAGTAATTCATATTCATCCGTTTCCTTAAGAACTTTGCAACCAACTTTATAAGAACATAGTGAGGTTTGTAAAACACAAATAATAAAAAAAAAACACTTTTTACAAAAGTTATGTACTATGTTAATGGCAACAAGGAGAGAGAGGATGTTGGTTTTGATGATCATAATTATTTGGAAGAAATCAAGGAATTGTTGTTGATTGACAAACCATTTTTCAAAAACTATTTAACTAGATATTAAGATAATAATTAAAACAACCTCTCATAATATTAAGATATTTATGGAGAATGATTTTCTCATATTTTTAATTTATAATAATAATAACTTCTTTCTAATTAGTTATACCAATACTTAATTACTTATCTAAAAAAAATATATAGAGTATTTTACATAACAAAAAAATGATTAAGTGACACTAATTATCTTAGTGCAATCATACGATGTATAGTATGATTTTTCAAAATCGATACTATGTTGGCATCAATTTTTAACTGATGTTTCATATGATTATGTACATTAATTCATTTTTTTCACGAATTAAATCATTTATGCAGAATTAGTTGAATAATTCTTTTTTCTTAGAAAATACAAGACATATCTTAGCTATAATTACATAAATTTTAATTGTTGAAACTAAATCATGTAATTAGCATCAATTATTGCAACTAATTTTAAATTAATTAATAAGCTAATGTAGTTAGTTGACAATTTAGATGCTACAAAAAGAAATTAGTTAAAATTTTAGCATCAGTTTTTATTGATGTAAGTTTTGGGGAAAATGGTCGATTAGTGTCTGTATATCCTTAATGGTCACTTTTTCGGATGTTCACTTTTTAAGCTTACTAAAAAGTGTCTAAACTGCCTAATATTTCAAATTACGTTTATGTACTCTCTGAAATTAGCTTTTAAGTGCCCCGAACCGACATGTTGTCACGTTATCAGGTAAAATTGCTGACAAGTACAAATATAAATATGACTCCGATCCATTGACTTTGGTCCAACATTAAAGCGATGTCGTTTAGAAGAACAAAAAATACAAATAAAAAAAAGAAATCTCTAAATTTCTTCTCTTCCTTCGTTGTGAGGTTCTACCATTTAATTTTCTTATCTTCGCAAGGATATGTCTCTGATCCAATCCTACATTCTTCCATTTTACCCAGTTACCAAGAACCAGTACCTCCTCATCGGAATGAGATCCAAATTTGTCTCCCTTCTTCACTTCCTGTAAAACTGATTCATCTCTCCAAGTGAAATATCTATCTCAAACAATCAAACCTCCATTGGAGACAACTTACAAAAGATACTTCACTTCATATTCCCACTGTTTAAACTCGAATTAGATTTCATATAAATGGATTTCTTCGGCTTCTTTTTCACTCTCTTTACGGCAGCTTTGTTTCTGTGTTTACTCCAATTTATCACCGGAATCCACCGTAGCTTTACTCACAAGACCCAAATGTATTCTTTACATCAAAACAAAAAAGGTCTTATTGAAAATAAAATAAAATAAAAACCCAATTTTTGTGGTGGAAACTAGAAAAAGTTAGACATTTTTTTATAAACAGATACGTATTGGTAACGAATTCTCAATTGTTTATACATACTTTTTCGGCGAGCAAAGAGAGGATGCTCGGCAAACAAGCCATCTTCTTCCATCAACGAGATTATCATTTTAAAGTAAGAAAACTTGTTTTAAGAGGCTTAGACTACTATTTTCTACAAGAAAATTCAAAGCAGGGGCTGGAAGATTATTTGTGTTATGTGTATGTTGATTTAAAGACATATTAGAAGAGTGATTGATATAAAAGTTTATATACTGTGTTTAGGCTCTGCATAATGGGTTGACATAGGACCAGCGAAGAACATTAAGAGGTAGAAGAAGGAATGAGGAGAAGACAAAATCAGGGATTTTTTTTTTTGAATGTAGTGGAAACGATGTCGTTTATTGTTGGACTAAAGTCAACAAATCTAAGAACGATAAAGAGGAAGAAAAAAATTAGGAATTTTTTTTTTGCATCAATGCTAAACGACGTCGTTTTAGTATTAGACTAAAGTCAACAAATCTGAGTTAGCTTTATTTTTTACACGTCAGCATTTTTACCTGGTAACCTGATAGTGTGTCGGTACGAGGCATTTGAAAGCTAATTTCAAAGAGTACATAAACGTAATTTGAAATATTAGGCAGTTTAGACACTTTTTAGTAAGCTTAAAAAGTGAACATCCGAAAAAGTGACCATTAGGGATATACAGTCACTAATCGACCATTTTCCAGTAAGTTTGTTATCATTTTATAAATGAGATTAATAAAATTTAATAAATACATTAATTGTCTAATTGATTTTATTGTTTGTTTCAATTTTTTAAAAACGATACAAACTAATAATTATGTATATCAATTTAATCAAAGTGATATTAATTTATAGAATAATAACATCAATTATTAATTGATGTTGAAGTATATAATTTGTAACATATACTAATAAGTGACTTAAAGTAGTATCACTTAATTAATCAAAAGAGTAATTACATTAATTAGTAATGAATGTATATTTATAAATTGCTTCAAGTTTTTGAAAATGATGCAAATAACTTTTAATTTATGTTAGTTTTTCTAAAGTGTTATCAGCAATAAATAATTTATATCAGTTCTGTTGGAACTGATGTGTAATTATAAATTTAGTATAATTTATGAAGAATTGATTCACGGTCCTTATGAACCAACTTCCAAAAAAGTACTTAATTTTTTGTTGTATAGACAAATTCCAAATCCGCCAGAGAGGTTTATCCTTCATGCCAAAAATTAATGGTATAATCTTTTGTACACACTCAGCATCATCAGATAATTGCCAAGCTTGTAATTTTTCTAGGTACCAGTTGTATCCAGTAGTGGTAAATAACTGGTTTACTATTGCATTTGCTGGTAACACAAAGGGGGGGGGGGCTGGGCAGGAACATATAAGTCTTTTGGGATCGACCCGTCCTTCCAAATACGAATTGGTTTTTCATCCCCAACAATCCAATCAAAGTGTTCCTTTAAAAACTTGATTCCTTCATGTATAATGTGCCAGCCATGACTTAGCCTAGAACCTAAGGCAACGTCTCGAGGAGAAGTATGAGGAAAGTATTTGGCTTTTGGTACCTGGGTAAATAGAGAACATAGTTCTATTAGAACCTTCCATCCTTGTTTTGCCACCATAGCTTTGTCAAAACTTGAGAAGTCACAAAATCCAATTCCCCCTGCAACATTTGATTGAGTAATCTTTTGCCATGAGATTTAATTAATCATGGTTCTGTCTAAGGTTGAGCTCCACTAAACATGCCTCATTAGCTTAGTTATCTGCTTGGTAATGGCCAATGGAAGATGAAAACATGACATTGAGTAGGAGGATAATGTAGTGATGATGGCCTTTAGTATTGTCTCATTTCCTGCATGAGATAAGAACTTAGTAGAACAACTTTGCAATTTCTCTCTAACTCTCTGCAATATTGTTGTAAAAGATGATATTACTCGGGTTTAATGCTTAATAGTAAGCATTTATGCTCGCTATTCAGCATTATTTAAACTTTTCTCTGAAAAATTGGTTCTTTTTATAGGTTTCTAGGAGTTCATGACATTTTGGATGCAAATTGGCATATGCTGATGCAGTTTCTGGCAGAAAGGTTAGAAGTGTTCCAACGTTTGAGGATGTTCTCGCCTATGGATGAAGCTGAAATTTTGACAAAAGATAGCCACGTGAGTTAGCTTTCATATGTAAGTGGTTTGAAGTCCATTCATCAGTGCAATCAAGATTTATGGTGATTTTACTGAAGACTGGTTAAGTTAGCTCGCAGAAGAAGCATGTGCAAGGTAGACCGACCGGTCCAAGCCAGGCCTATCGGTCCAAAGTCTCTGGAAAATCCAGGAGCAGCCATACCAATCGGTCCAAACCGATCTAGAGCATCCAGACCGATCAATCCACACACCTGCGAGAAATTTGGAGATATTCAATTGTTTTGCACATGTGTCCACAAGTCTCTCTAGTTTTCCTATTTTATTATTTTCTATATTGACTATAAAATCCTTGTGGTTTAGTTTTATTTTATTCTCCACTTTATTCTATTATAGTTTTACATAGAGGGGACGAATTATAAATCATGTATTTAAGAGAAGTTTATCTCAACCCTCGTTATCTATCAATATCTATTTTATGCTTTTGATTATGTGTTCTTCTTTGATATTGTTTTGTGTTTGTTTTGAGATATCTGAGTAGTTCCATAGTTATATTTTAGGATTTCCCAGGAAAACCAGGTTTGATTGTAAGAGTTTAACATAAATGAATGAATTTGTTAGGTTCTTAGTCTAGACTTGTTCTTAATGCTTGAATTAGATTTACTATCTATTTCATTGATATTAGGTTGATAAACGCAAAGAAATTTGGTTTAGAGGTCTGATCTAGTCTAGATGAATATGTGTTTTTGCTTACGATAGTATTGTCTTAAATGCTTATGAACTTGTTGAATCTGAACTTAATGCTTGATTGAATTATCTAAATACGGTGAGAATTTTTCTTTAGTAATTCGAACATAAGATTTAATACTTCAAGAGGAGATTATTCTATTGTTGTTGTGGAAACCCGTATTTTGATGAAGAATGTTTTATCGATTTGTATACAAATTTCAGTTGTATCGGATATTTTTTTCGGATGTGATTAAAGTAAACATAATGATTAAGTGTGA
>OVBE01008378.1:0-17263 GCA_900406425.1 Iberis pinnata | reverse complement strand
ACAATTCATATAACCCAAAATCACAAGAAAAACTATATGCACAAAAACTTTAAAACTAGATCTCCAGCGTGAAGTGTCTTGGTGACTCCAAAGTGACCAGCTAGACCTCTAGCGTGAGCTTCTCTCACTAGTAATTCTCGGACTGAGCTTTGAGGGATGCACAATCGGTTGCAATAGAATAGATAACCTGTTTGCCTATAAAACTTCTCAAAAGAAAACTTAGAGCACTTGGCATAAACATCCTTGAAATATGTATCAGCCTCATAAAGATCGATTTTATGTTTGAATCATATTAATTTAGATGTCAAAGTATATAGAAGAGTGTACCTCCGGGACAATGCATCTGCAACTACATTGTCCTTACCTTTCTTGTACTTGATGACATATGGGAATGTCTCAATGAACTCAATCTAGCGTCCATGTCTCTTATTCAACTTTTGATGAACTTTGAGATGCTTTAAAGACTCATGATCAGTGTGGATCACGAACTCCTTTGGCCATAGATAGTGTTGCCACACTTGTAGAGCCCTCACTAGTGCATAAAGCTCTTTGTCATAGGTTGGATAGTTCATTCTAGAACCTCCTAACTTCTCACTAAAGAACGCCACAAGCTTCTTATCTTGAGTTAAAACAGCACATATTCCTACACCAGAAGCATCACATTCAATCTCAAACGTTTTCAGAAAATCAGGTAACACAAGAACAGGTGAATTGATAAGCTTCTCTTTTAAAGCCTGAAAGGCTAGTTCTTGTTATTCCTCCCACTTAAACCCGACATCCTTCTTGATAATCTCGGTCAAAGGGGCTACCAAGGTGCTAAAATCCCGAACAAATCTTCGGTAATATCCATCTAGTCCATGAAAGTTGCAGACTTCCCAGATGTTGGTTGGGCTCGGCCAATCTTTGATAGCTTTTATCTTCTCATCATCTACTTTAACTCCTTCTGCATTAACAACAAAGCCTAAAAATACAACTTCATTAGTACAAAATGAGCACTTGGCTCGATTTGCAAATAGACATTCAGCTCTTAAAACATCTAAAACAGATTTAATATGAATTAAGTGTTCTTGCAAACTCTTGCTGTAGATGAGGATATCATCGAAGTATACCACCACATATACTCCGATGAATCTCCTAAGGACGTGATTCATGAGGCGCATGAATGTGCTTGGGGCGTTTGTTAGACCGAATGGCATCACCAACCACTCATAAAGCCCTTGCTTCGTCTTGAATGTCATCTTCCATTCATCACCTTCTTTCATCCTTATCTGATGATAACCACTCTTCAAATCGATCTTTGTGAAGATTGTTGATCCACTTAGCTCATCTAGCATGTCATCCAATCTCAGGATTGGATGCCGGTACTTCACCGTTATGTTGTTGATGGGTCTGCAATCTACACACATTTGCCAGGTTCCGTCTTTCTTTGGTACAAGCAAAACCAGGACAACACAAGGACTAACGGATTCTCGGATTTGTCCCTTGCTCAGAAGCTCTTCAACTTGCTTCTGAAGCTCCTTAGTTTCGGTTGGGTTTGTGCGATATGCTGGTCGGTTTGGTAAAGCTGAACTGGGAACTAGATCAATCTGGTGCTTTATTCCACGAATTGGTGGAAGATCCTGCAAAATTTCTTCAGGAAAGACATCACTGTATTCCTGCAAAATCTCATTCATTTCACTCGGTAATTCATGTGTTGGGTTAGGGAACTCAATAGCATCTTTGCAGATGACTAAAAAACAAGTAAGTTTAGAGTCATAAAGTTTAGAAAACTCATTGTGATTAATGTAGAGGCTGGTCGAAATCTTCTCCTTTTCCTTTTGCTTGATTTGCATATGATCTTGATAGATTTCGGTTGGAGTTAAAGGGACCAGCGTGATTCTTCTTCATTTGAACTCAAAGCTGTGCTTGTTTGTGAACCCATCATGCATGACTTTTCAATATGATTTCCAAGGTCTTCCCAATAGCACATGGCTTGACCCCATAGGCAAAACATCACAAAGCACTTCATCTTCATACTTTCCAATCGAAAAGTTGATCAGGACCTGGTGAGTTATGGTCAGAGCTCCTCCATCATTAAGCCATTGCAGCATATATGGATGTGGATGAGGAATAGTTTTCAGATTCAGCTTCTGAACCATAACTTCACTAGCTGCATTAGTACAGCTTCCACCATCAATGATCAAAGAACAGACCTTGGACTTGATAAAACAGCGAGTGTGGAATAGGTTCTCTCTTTGGCATGCTTCTTCAATCTGATTTTGCACACTTAGAGTCCTTCTTGTAACCAACAACTCTCCAACAGCCGTTGAAGCTTCTTCTTCTTCTTCAATCTCGGATCCAACGTCCGATTCTTTTTCAGGAACTATCTCTCCATCATCTCTGAAAAGAAATACTTTCTTGTTGGGAAATTCTCTTGCATAGTGTCCTATTCCTTGACACCTGAAACACCGAGTTTGAGTTAAGGTAGTTCCAATTCTCGGTTTTACCTTAGTGTTTCGGTTTTCTTCTCTAGATGGGGATGGTTTCAGATTGAAACTAGGCCTTTAAGTAGAGAAATCCTTAGGTTTAGAGGATGGTGGTCAAAAACTAGGCTTGACAAACCGCCTCTTGTTCTGAGCTTCAATCAATTCAGCCTTGTGAACCATCTCTTCCATGTCTTGATAGCTCTGAAGCTCCAACTTTTCTTGAATGTCTTGGTTAAGGCCTCCTAAGAACCGTGACATGAACATATCTTCTCCTTCGCTTAGATCAGCTCTAACCAAGATAGTTTCAAGCTCTTGGAAGTAATCCTGAACGGTTCTTGTTCCTTGAACTAGCTTGCTCAATATCTCTCTGTGATAATAAGCTGGAACAAACTTTCGCCTCATCTGAACTGTTAGCTCATCCTAAGTAGTTATGGGAGGCTCTCGAGATCTTTCTCTAACCACTCCCAATTGTTCCCACCATAACAAAGCATATCCACGGAATTCCGAAACAGCGATCTTGACTTTGTTTATGTTGTAGCTTCCTTGGCATAGAATGTTGGATTCCATCTTCCTTTCCCAGTCTAGATAGACTTCAGGTTCATTTGTGCCTAGGAATGATGGGAACTTGATCTTGATATGATTTAACTGCCGAATGTGCAGGATCAAGGAAGTCTTGGTTAGGCCTTTGATGTCTAGGTCTTATGGTGCTACCATAGCTATGGTCTGACACCTCTTCTTCCTCAGAAGATACATGATCTTAACCATGATGTTGCTCTCGGCCTCTAGTTACTCTCGGACCAGACTTGGTTCTGAAAGATGAACCTTCTTTGTTTGGTCTAGAGGATTCTCCAATGTGTCATTTTCCTTTGGCCATTCTTTTGGCAATTCGGTTGAACTCTGAAGGTGAAACAATTGGAGATGAATATCCATCACTTTGAATTTGTTTCTCCTTGTCTAACTTCAGTGTTTCTACTTTCTCATTGAGCAACTCTATTTGTTGTAGAAGGATTGCATTGTTGTCTTTGATCTGTTGACTCATCAACCGGTTCAAAGACTCCATTGCTTCCGCAGAAAATTCCATGGTACCTGAAATACCAAGAAACTTGCACAAATAATGGGTTCTCAACACTAATAAACAAACATAGACAATTCCAATTTTATGAAAATTTCTAGGTGATCTACATGCAAAATACTACTAACTTAAAAAACTTAAGATACTAGACTCACGAACAAGACTCTAAACAGCAACCTAACAAGACTCAACACATAAACTAAGGCCTAAAGACTCACGAAACAGACTCGACACAACAAGGAAACAAGAAGACAAAAACAAGATAAGTGACTAACACACTTAATTAATAACAATCGTAATAAACAAACCCTAAGACACGATGAACTAAACTAAAGAAAAAAAGAAGAAGCAAAAAATGAATAAGGACAGCAAAGACTAGGGCTAATAATTGAAATCGACCACTAACTAAGCTAATAAACCTATTAATAAATAAGCAAGACAGCAAGAAATAAATCGATTAGCAAACAAGCAAGACAGCAAGAAATAAATCGATTAGCAAACAAGCAAGATAGCAAAAGAATTAAATAATCAAGAGATTACGTTCAGTAACAGACTTGCACAACTGATAACTCACGGGACTACACCTAACAAAAGGTACAACAACACACAATTCCCTTAAGAATAAGATTCGAAGATAAATTAAAACCTAAAGACCTAACAAAAACTAAACGATAGAATCAAACAAAAGAACTCTAGATTATGAACAAGCAGCAGAAACAAGATGCTTTTTTATTTTTAATAAGAGATTAGGGTTTAGAAATATTGCTTAGCCTTCGATTCAGAGTTGGCTCTGATACCACTTGATATGATCCTGGATCAAACTCTGATTAAAGGCTTGTGATGGTGCGATGTTTGTGATGAAAAACCGAATGGAATGGATGGAAAAATCAGTGTGGTATGTTGTTGAAGGCGATTTGAATTGATGATGATAGTGTAGACTTTCTAAATCTCTTACAGATATAGATTGCCGGGATTCTAAATCCAAAGAGCAAAGAATTTGGATGGTTGTTCCTAGAACAATATGATTTTCACGTTAAACTTTGATAAGGAGAAACAATGATCGATGGTTTTGGTTTGAAGGCACATGAGCCTGAAACAACGAGACGTGCAAGTCTATAACAGAAAAACAACTAAGAGTTAAGAAAAACAACAAGTATTGCAAACTAAAAAAAGAAAGTTTCTATTTTATTCTCTACACACCAAGTATTTTAAAATACATATGCTAGATTCTTCTCATAAAGCTTTAACGAAGTGGATAACTTGCCTCATTAAAACCTTAGTAATTGACCAAAAACCCAATGCGGGAAAAAGTGATCATCTCTACTAAGGACAAAAGAGTACAGAAATTACCCACTTAGCTAACCGATCAGAGATCTGGATCTTCTGGAATGTCAAGCATGAACAGTTGATAGATGTTGCAAGCTTGATCTTGTAGCTTTGAATGTAGCATCACGTGGGCTTAATTTTCTAGCTCTCTTGCCTTTGATCTCGTGATCCTCCCTTCAGGTTCAAGCTGCTCTGGTTCAAGCTCCGGTTCAGGTTCTGGTTCTTGAAGTCCATCCATTATCACATCATTTCCTGTTTCACAAAGTAAGTCAAGAATGTATTTCCTTTGAGATAGAAAGAGACCTTTCTAGGATCTACAAATTTATATCCCTAGGAAATACTTTAGTTCACCCAAGTCCTTAATATCAAAGATAGATTTTAAATGTTCCTTTGTAAGTTGAATACCTACCTTGTCATCCCCTGTGATGATTATATCATCAACATATATGAGGATGACAACCTTACCTCTTTGGCTGGATTAATTAAAGAGTGTGTGGTCACCTTCTGATTTGTTGAACCCTTTTGATATGAGGGTTGAACTTAGTTTATGATACCATGCCCGATGTGATAATTTAAGACCAAAAATGGCCTTGTTGAGTCTAAGGACTTTCCCTCGGCCAATTGTAGCTTTAAGACCGGGTGGTGGACGCATATATGCTTCTTCTTCTAAGTCACCTTGAAGAAAAGCATTCTTCACGTCCATTTGCCAAACATCCCACTTTAGATTCGTGGCTATGGCCATGATAACTCTAACCGTGTGCAATTTTGCAACTGGGGAAAAGGTGTCTAGATAGTCTTCACCATAGGTTTGGGTGAAGCCTCTAGCAACTAACATAGCCTTATGTCTTTCAATTTCCCCATTAGCCTTATACTTTATAGTAAACACCCATTTAGAATTCACTACCTTCTTGCCTTTTGGAATGTCTACCTCTCCCCAAGTGTTGTTTTTATCCATGGCTTTAAGTTCATTTTCAATTGCCATTCTCCATTCTTTGGTTTCGATGGCCTCATTGTATGAACCCGACACTTGGGATTGATCCATCTTGCTAGTAAGGACTTGATGGCTCTTGAGAAAGTTTGTCATTGAGCAAAAACTTTAAATTGGATGAGCTACTATTTTATTGTTGTAGTAGACTCTAGTGTTTTTCCAATTCGAAGGAGGATACTTTATCCTTGTGCTTCTCTTTAGGACTGGTTCCTCTGGTTCTATGATAGGTTCTGGTTCTTGAACCAATCCATCTTGGTCATGATCATCAAAAGGTGAATCTTGAGTTGTGTCTTCATTTACCCCAACTTCTTGTGATTCTTCTGATGATGAAGATTCATCTTGATGCCCCCCCCCTTCATGGTCAAGATGCAAGGCCGGACCCACATTGATACAGGTGGGTTCAGCTGACACCTCTAAATTTTTATAAAAATTATATATAAGCAATGTACAAGCTTGATTAGCAGCACAATTGGTACATATGTGTCATAATGACACCATTTTCCTAGGTTCGAGTTCTCTTGAAAGCTTTTCTTTGAGTACATTTTTTGTTTGTACAAAATAACCTTAACTACTAGTTAATTTTTTGGGTTTATTCAAAATTGACCCCACTAATATATTTTTCTGGGTTCGCCACTGTCAAGATTGATAGGAGCTTGATTTGGTGTAGCTTGATCATTGTTGGCCAAAGGTGTGCTTGTAGCCACCACAAGGTTTTCCAAGATCCTTTTTAGATTTTAGGCCCAATCCGAGCATGATATAAAAAGATCTTTTAGATGATCCTAATTCTTCTCATCATAGTAGGTCATTGTTTCCATAAACTTCACATCCCTTGATACTAAGACTTTCCTTGTCTCAGGAATGTAGCATTTATAACCTTTATGGTTATGTGAGTATCCAATGAACATGACTCTTGTACTCTTGGCATCTAGCTTAGTTTGTTGGTCACCTGGAATGAACACAAAACAAACACAACCAAAATTTTAACATGTTCTATGTTTTCATGGTTTTTCTTTTGACAACAGCCTAAAATCTCATAGGTGTGCAGAACAATCAAGTTTTGAAGTTTTTGTGCATATAGTTTTTCTTACTATTTGTGGCTATATGAAGTGTTCTGAGTGACTATAACAAAATTTAAGATGTTATATGTTTTCATTGTTCCTCATTTTGACAACAACTTAAATCTCATAGGTGCAAAATAATCAAGTTTTGAAGTTTTTGTTCATATAATTTTTCTTGTGATTTTGGGTTATATGAAGTGTTCTAAGTGACTAGAACAAACTTTAAGATGTTCCATGTTTCCATGGTTCCTCATTTTGACAACAGCCTAAAATCTCATAGATGTGTAGAACAAACAAGTTTTGAAGTTTTTGTGCATATAGTTTTTCTTGCTATTTTTGACTATATGAAGTGTCTTGAGTGACTAGAACAAAATTTAAAATGTTATATGTTTTCATTGTTCTTCATTTTGACAACAGCCTAAATCTCATAGGTGTGCAAAATGATCAAGTTTTGCACAAAGTTTAAACATCAGTTCACAATACAAATTTATTTACAAAATTAGACTCTTTACGAAGCAAAAAGGGGGAAATTTGATTCACATGTGGATAAGATATACTACTCGTTGGTGTTACAAAGGAAGCAGCTTTGAAAAAGATTATTTTGCATACTATTGTAGATATGTAAAGCAGTGTGTATGTGGCCACTCAAAAGCCTAAAGTAGGAATACAAATAGTTTAATAAGGTGAATGAAATGTTGTGAGATCTTAAGTTGGCTTTAATACCTTATCAATGTTGACGGCTGGTGCATACTTATCGGTTTGTGTTTTCTCTTTCTCGAGTGGGAAATAGACTCGAGTATCGACTTTAGATGTCTCATGCCATGACTTAACCGCTATTTCCATTGTCTCAACAAGAAAAGCAAACATCTCTTTCCAACAATCGTCAGTTCCGAAGTTTTCAGATTGAAAAGTATTCATACAAAGACAATTAACAATCGAATCTAACCGAAGACAAAGGACTATATTGACAAAATCAGGACTTACCAATTCAGACTTAAAACTTTCAAGATGTTTGGCCATGTCAATATTACATCTCAAATTATCAAGTTCTTGAGCAGTTGAGCTCTTTGTTTCTCATTCTGCAACTAATTAAGTCTCGTAACATTTCTATAAACTTTTGTGCTTTGGGGATTGTACTGCATAGCCATTTCAGACGCAACTAAAGCCTGTTACAAAATATCAAAGACTGCTAACTACAATAATACATATTCAAAATCAAATTTTCAAAAAGAAGAAAACTTACATCATCGTATATGTAAGAGTACAGGGTGAGATATCGTAAAAAACAATAATGATAGGAGTTTTAGTTAGTAGGAATAGGGATCCATCTCAGCAATCCATGCTAAATAGGGGTCCAACTCTGCCACGTATGTGGGGAGGTGGAATTGAAAGTTACAATTAACATTACCGATTTCTTCAGTAAGATAATCCCACTTGAGTTTGGTGAAGTATACCACATACATACATCACACATTATAATGAGAACCTTGATGCTAAGAGTTCAAATCTTTACACATATCAAACTTAAGAACAACACGAAACTACCAAAATTTTGTATTAATAGCTCACGCTGAATGAGATCATATGGGAAAGGACAAAGTTGTTTCACTCTACATATAGCCACATCATTTGCGCCATGGTTCTTCCTCTCTTTGTCAAGCTAATAGTAAACCTACAAAGAGGAATAGTGAAGAAGTTCTCTTACAAATCTGTGACTAATGAGAATCATTTTGTAGAACCAAAAGAGTTTTAGTACCTTTTCAGATCGGAGTACGAATCTTCTAATGCCTTCT
This sequence comes from Iberis pinnata, assembly GCA_900406425.1. NCBI lineage: Eukaryota > Viridiplantae > Streptophyta > Magnoliopsida > Brassicales > Brassicaceae > Iberis > Iberis pinnata. The sequence continues at coordinate 8,561 of OVBE01008378.1, read as the reverse complement.
TCAAGGTCAAAGTGTTCATTGTGTTCCTTGATTAAACATGTTTCTCCATGGCCCTCTACATTCCAAACATCAACACATAAAAATGAATAAATCACTCAAATAAAATCACACTACTTTAGGATTTATTTGTGGCCTTTGTCGATTTTGTCGAAATTGATGCGGGTTTGATAAAGTTATTTACGGCCAGCCGTCAGATCTAAATCGAGGAGAAAGAGAATTTATGATTCGTCGCCTGTGTTGATTTCGTTTTGGTAGGAGAGTAGCATAGGAATCGACATACGCTTTTAGTTATGGAGAAAATTAGGGAATTTAAGGAATGAAAACGAAGAAGGTAGAAGCTATTGAAATTACATTGACAGATAAGAGAAATCCAAGAGGCACAAAAGGATTTTTTTAAAATTTATTTTACATAAAGGAAGTGCCACTTGTCTTCTTTTAGAGAAGTTGCAAAATTAAGACGTGAAATGGCTTAGTGGCTTTTATATGTTTCTTTTATCTAATAGAATTTGTAATCATGTCATTTTTTTATTTTTCCTTTGTTTTCTCTTTTTAACAAAAAATAATGTATATAAACTTGTAATTAATATATTGTTAAAAAAAATCTAAAAGCTCTCAACCCTATAAGCCTCCGCTGCTCCTTTCTTATCGGGTTCTTCGCCGGCGTCGTCTTCCTTCCTGTTTTATTTTCTCGTCTTCGATTTTTCATTTGTTTCAGTTTTGACGATCGGCTTCCTCTCTTTCGGCGCGGAATTCGGCGAGCTACGATGGATCCGGTGGTTGCTCAACAACGATTTTGAGTACGGTGTGCTCCTCCAGTGAAAGACTTCCCTTGTCGGTAGCTCTGGCGAGGATCAACGCAGTTTTAATCCTACCGCGGTTATCATCAGTCTTTTTCGACTCTGGCGTCTTCTAGGTTTTTGGTGGTTGTCCTGTCTCCTCAGGTCTCCTCTCCGTCTTCCTCCTGCTAGTTACGGCTTTCTCTCCATTCTTCTCGGCTTGCTTCCCTTCTCAAGGTTTGGTTCTTGATTTTCCCGGTTCATGATCTGGTTTTGTTTTTTGTATTATCTTGGTCTGCTTGGGGTCGGTTTAGTGGTTGTACGGCTCACATGTTCAGTTGAAGCTTGCTCGTAGGGCTGGCTTGGTTCCCTTTTTTCATGGCTTAGGGTTTCGTCTTCCTTTCACTCTCGATTAGTCATCTGGTTTTCGATGCGGTGTAGTTCAACGAGAATATTTAGGACAAATAACCTAGGTAAGGTAAGTCCAATCGTCGCCGGGAGTTTTCGGCTAGCCTGCTCCTCTCTGTCTCCCCATCAGCATCTCTCGTTGCTCTTAATTTTGATGCTTCGCTATAGCAGTGGTACTCGTTCTCTTGGTCCTTGGCTTACTTTGCATTGCCTTTCTCTAAGAGTAGCAGTTCCTGAAGCGGTAGCTGGAACGTCCAAAGAGGTGTTTATTCAGTCCTGTCAAGGTGTTGAGCGTTTCTAGTGGTGCACCATCATCTTCTTCCTGACTCAGCTTTCTTCTTCTGCAGCTTTCAGTTGTTTCCTCTTATGCGCACTTTTTAGTTTCTTGCTCCTGGATACGTGGTTAAGTCTTCTCGATCTATTATTGTGACGAATTCCATTAGTGTTTGAATAGGCTTTGTTTTCACTTCTATATATGTTTTAACGAACTGCCACTTGTAGCTTTCATTTCCGATGTAGTTTGTTCACCTGACTCTTGTCTTGCTTGTTTTGTTTGGTTGGCTTGTAGTTGTTTAAAACCACAAATGAAATATAAAAAAAAACTTGTAATTAATATTATTGTGAGGAGGAGAATACAAACATTAATTTTCTAGCATTAATGCAATAGAACCAATATTAAAACAATAATGAAAATATATTTCTGCACAACTTTAGTCCGTTACACTACCAACATTAATCCAAAATTTAAAATACAATAAACCACATAAATTATCTATCCGGAATCTTAAATATTTCACCGCTTCATCATCTATTATAAATTGGTCTCTTCTATGTTCAAATATTCTTTTGATCTACTTTACATATGCATCTGAATATTTTATATAATAAGTGATCAAATTTGATTACCAATTAAGAAAATAGCATATATAACAATTATTAAAATTTAACATTTTAAAAGCCACTAAATACCAAAGTAACGTGAAATTATTTTGAAATATAGAATGAAGTATATAACATTTTGTATGTAAAATAAGCCATCATATAAATGATGAGCACATAACTTAATTTATTCAAATCGAACGAGTTGGTCTTCTTATTATATTTAAAATTGAACACATTTACATAATAAGTTTGTTTTAATATTTTATTTATCCAAAATTTCAATACCAATACAAACATAAATGATGACGCTTACAAATATAAACAATAAGTTTATAGAAAACTACATGCGTGTAAGCGCGAAAAATCATTAATTTTATGAAAAATGAAAATTTATAATTAAGAGTAAAAGAAAGAATATAAAGTCAATTTTTTTTTCCTCGAATATAAAGTCAATTATATATTGAAATTTGGAAAAATTAATATTTTAAAAATAGTTTTTTTTCCTAAATGTCAAACAATAAAAAACAGAGAGTGTATATATGAAAACTGAAAATTTATTTTGGAAAGTTTAAATTATTGAAAAAAGGTTCAACATTATTATTTTTACATTTTATAATCTAGGAATTTTGAATTCTTTTAAAACCGTTGCATATGATTACTTGTTCGTATATTGAGGGTTAACATTGTGAAGTCAGCAAAATATAAACCCTACCCTAATCTTCTTCTTCCTCCTCCGCGCCGTATGGAACAAAAACCAAAACCAAAACCAGTTGACACAGAAGTTAGCAATTCCAATTTCTGAACCAAATCATTCGGAATCTTGTCCATCTAGGTTTAGGGTTTTGATCCCTTAGTCATGCGGAGACGTAATGATGACAAATTTGATTCTGATGACGGAAAAGATCCAGTATCCATTAGAGATAGCTTGGGCGATGATGATGATGACGAGGACGAGGACGAGGAAGAGGCTAATGAAGATCTTAGCTTAAAAATATTAGAGAAAGCCTTATCGAGACGTGATAACAATGATTCAAAGGATACAAGTTTATCAGATCTCTTCGGTTCTGGTGTAGTAAGTACTGTCTCTAACGGTAATAAGAAGCTACAGAGATCTAAACTAGACGCTGGACACGAAATTGTCAGTATGAAACGATTCTCTATATTTGGTTCACATCTTTTGTCTTTGATGCTTGTATTGAATGCGCTTAGATTTGTTTCCCTAAATTTTTATCAGTCTCTTATCGATGAGGAGAACAAGGTGGAGGATGATGAGGTTGACAGATCTGCTGAACCAGAACCTGAACAAGCATCGAGCAATATGGTTTTGAAAAAGCTTCTTGTAAGTTGAATGAATTAAACACTAACTCTGTGATGAAAAAAAAGTAGCAATATGGTTTTGGAGAATACTAACTCTGGTTATTCTTATATCAGCGAGGAGCAAGGTACTTTGATCCTCCTGATGCTGGTTGGGTTACTTGTTATAGTTGTGGTGAGCAAGGTCATATCACTGTCAATTGCCCAACTCCTACTAAACGTAGGAAGCCTTGCTTTATATGTGGGAGTTTGGAACATGGTGCAAAGCAGTGTTCAAAGGTACCGTTTTGAGCAGCTTATGTGTTTGTGTTCATTGTTCTCGATTGCTGAGTTAATTCTTTTCCTACAGGGACAAGATTGTTATATTTGCAAAAAAAGTGGCCACCGAGCTAAAGATTGTCCGGATAAGTATAAAAACGGTTTTAAAACAGCTGTATGTTTAAAATGTGGTGACATTGGACATGACATGATTTTGTGCAAGTATGAGTACTCTCTGGATGATTTGAAGGTAGCTCTGGTTTCCCAAATCTCAATAATTTGCTTATAATTTCATTTCTACGAGAAAGGACCTTTTTAGGACTATATTGTAGATTTAGAGATTTATTTTGCTGTATTTACTTTGAGCAGGATATGCAGTGCTATGTCTGTAAAAGATTTGGCCATCTATGCTGTGTTGAACCTGGAAATTCACCAGCATGGTCTGTATCTTGCTACAGATGTGGTCAACTGGGGCATACTGGACTGGTTTGTCTTTTCGAACCATCTTCACTATCCTTCCTTGCATTTCTATACAGAGCTGATCTTCATGCAAATTTCTTTGTCTGATTAAATTACTCTTCTCTCTAGGCATGTGGTAGACACTATGATGATGGCACTGAAAAAGATTCTGTCACATCATCATGCTTTAAGTGTGGTGGAGAAGGGCATTTGAAGCGCGATTGCCCACATTCTTTCATCTTAAGCTTTCCAGGAAACGGCAGGGAAATACCCTGTATATGCTACAGGTGTGGCGAAGAAGGGCATTTCTCACGTGAATGCCCTAATTCGTCGAGCATAGGCACTTCACAGGGTAGAGATTCGCCGATTTTATGCTACAAATGTAATGGAGCTGGACATTTTGCTCGTGAATGCCCAAATTCCTCTCAGGTAGTCTCTCTCTCAACTTAGTGCTTTAAGCTTTTTACTTCTGTCCCATGACTCAGGGGTTCCCTTTTTCCATGTAGGGTTCTAAAAGGACTCGGGATCCATCTACTCCATCACGTAAACCTCAGAAGAAAAATAAAGAGTACTCAGATGACCATTCTACTCTCAATGAATCGAACGGGAAGATAAAGAAGAAGAAGAAGAAGAAGAAAACACAAAAAGGAGGAGAAGAACCCCAGATTACACCACGGAAACACAAACGCAGAGGCGGTTGGATAACAGAAGATCCGGAAGAAGAATATTTCCAAAGAGGAAAGACGAAGAGGCCGAGGTCACCCAAAACACCGTCGAGTCATAACCATAGATTACCCAATACACATATGGGTTATAACCATCGGACACATTATCCACTAGGAGATCATGACTATAGGTCGCCAAATATCAATTCCAGTGGGTATTTCCGGGGTGAAAATCATAGGAATTTTTCTTTCGAGTCTAGTGGGCATTACTCCGGTCATAGATATGCACCAGCATCTGCACCCTCAAGGTATGATCCGGCCCGTCACTATGGTGAGTTTCCAAGGAACTATGACCGGTATTAGTATCAACTGTTATGGTCAAGGTCGAAACCAGAGTCCAGAGACAATCCATGCTTTGATGGTGACCTCTTGTATTTGATTAGGTCTTGTTTGTCTTACAAATTTAATTTGATTTAGGTTCCTCATTTCCCCTCAACCAACTGCTCGGACCATCCTTTGTTATATTTATCTTTTAAAGAGAATTTTGTATTTGTTACTAAGAGATAATCTTTATATCATTTATCTTTAAAACTGAAATTTTATTTTTGAAATAAGAAAAATTGTCGTCTACAGGTCCTTGTCATGGACGTTTTTGTAGTTTGCTTCTTTTTTTTTCTTAGAAGAGGTTGGAATTATTGTTACATACACAACAAAATATGGAATCCTCAAATACCATATGATCTAGATAAGCAATTGGCAGAGAGTCGTATACATTGATAATTTGCAGATAAAAAGAACCTTATAACCAACTATTTTTTAGCCTTCGACGAAAGCCCTTCGTTTAGCTCGACCATTATTAGAATATTAACCTCCTCGTGTTGACAGATCACAAATGCTTTCCTAAAGCAAATGAGCTAAATCGCGACTTATGAATGAGAGAAAAGAAATGAAGTTTTGTTAACAAATCTGAAAAAACGAAAAGACTTATAGATTCATTTTAGAGAGCAAAACTTAAAGAGAGGTTTTTAAAATAAAACTAGACACTGAGCCCACGTTACGCGTGAATTGGACTTTTAATTTTTCAAAATTTATGTAATTATAAAATTTATTGAAATATTTTATATATTATATATATATTATAGTATATGTATATATATATATATATATAATTCTATCATCATTAAACTTTGAACAATAAATAAAAATTCAACTAAAATAAACCATTACACATAAAACTAAAAGTAGACGGTAAAAAAATCAAAAAATATAATTAATCTAAAATATTATGTTATTTATATTCACGTTTTTATATTTTTTAATGTCTTAATAATTTATCAGTTGTTTTAATATGCAAATTTACAAAAAAAATTTATTTTGATATAATTTACCTTATTGTGTATTAGATCATCTCCAAAAAAACCCTTAAAATCTCAAGTATGAGGTTTTTCCTTCTCGAATAGCAATATCAAAACCTCAAATTTGAGGTTCCAACTTTTTAATTACATTTTAGTTCCTCAAACTTTTAAATACTTATAAATAATTTAATGAAGTTTTTTTATCATTTTAATCCTTATAATTTTATAAAAATTAATTATAACCTAAAAACTTCTTAAAATAAAAAAAATATTAATATGAATATATATCACATAAAATTTTAACTTATCTTACAAAATAAGAACATTACATGTAGCAAATATACTACAAAAGTAAAACAACATAAGAAAATAAGATTACAAAACACATAAATATTACGCAAATAAAATTATAAAACACATAAATATTACACATATAAAAATATAAAGCGACTCATTTATCACTTCGGAATGCATTGGTTGATCATATATGGGAGCACTTCGGGAATATATGTGATCAATAATTTTTGATTCTTCTTGTATTTTATAATTTAGTTTTATGTGTTCTTAATGTTTGATGTAATTTTATAATATAATGTAATGTTTTTTTTTAAATAATATTTCTTGTAATGTATACAAAATGTATGTTTTAGTTACTTATAAAAGTATTAAAACTTTAGTTATAAATAGTTAAAATTATAAGGACTATCTTGCAAAATACTAACTTTCAAAACTTTAAATTTGAGGTTTTTTTTTTAGAGATGCTCTTAGTTGATGTTTACGTTTGAAATATTTGTTAGTTAAATATGGATATACATATTTGGGTGAAACATTTTTTATTTTATTTTTACAAATCAAATTGTTTTAAAGTTAGATATTGTAGGATTTTTTTTTTGTCATCTTAATAACATTAATAACCAAATGGAAATACATAATCGATCTTAGAGGAACAACGATAAATCCTCAGAAACTAAAACTGAAAAGAGGGAAACTAAGCCCCAATGAAGGAAGCTAAGCCCAAAAGAGGGAGACAATGCCCTAACAAAGAAAGCAAAAGAGATCAACAAACTAAGAAAACAAAAACCAAGAACAACCGAGGAGCACAAGAGCTTAGACGAAGCCCGAAATGGATAAAAAATCCTGAAATAGGAGCCAATGATGAAAAAACACGAGTCTTGAAAGGCTGCCGGATTGACTAGATTAAACTAACCGGGATAGGAGACTCAACCCAACATCAACTCCACACGAACTAAACTTCAACAACCACAAGAACTACACTTCAAGAAATGATCCCGGAAAACCGGCTGCGAGAGTAGCTATGCCACACCGTCAAACAAGTACCGATCCTTGCACATTCGGCACCCACCTCTTTACCCGGAGCAACCCAAGAAGTGAAGAACGAAACTGATCGCCAAGAAGAACTAGAAGCAAAACAAGCAAACCAACACCAACGTCGAAGCAAACGAACCACTCAAAAGGCTCACACAGTCGGAGACTAAACTGCTACAGCATATACAACACCAAAAACCTTCGACAAAGAGGTTGAGAAACCCCAAACCAACTGAAACAAAAAAACAAGCAAAGCAAATCCGATGGATCTAAAACCAACAGGAACACTAACAACCGCTACCACCCCACAAAAACAAACCAAAACTCGCTAAAGATGAAGGGGAAAGACAGGCTCTACCTCTCCCAGCTGGAGACAGAAAACATGAGCCACAGACCACAAACAACCAGAACTTCCCAAACCCTAACCATTAGCCCAAGATTGAAACAAAAAACTCCAAAGAGAGCAGGTAACACCAAACACAACCTAAGACCGAAGACTGATACTAGAGATAAAGATCATAGCCAGCAAACTGAGACGAAGGCGGAGTATAACCGCTCAAAGCTAGAGAAATGGGATCAGACTTTGACTGCAGCGGTGGAAGAAGAATTAGACACGACAAAAATCTGCAAGAAACAAACATTCACCGGAGGAGAGAGATCCGTAGCAGAGACCTTGGTTCTGAAAAACTCACCGGGAAGGAGAACCATATCAAGCCACCTGAATCTTGCCGAGAAGAGCTGAAAAGAGACGACAAAGACAAAATAAAGGAGCTGGACGGAAGGGAGGTGACGCCGGCGAAAGGCCTGCTAACGCCGCCGCCAACGAACACTAACTTAGGGTTTCCTCTGTTTTAAACGCCTAGAAAGAGAGAGAAGAGAATTTTTTTCTCTTGTAGGATTCTTTCTTTCTTTAACTAATAAAATAGTTACGTATTTTATTAATATATGTTGAATTTAAAATGTTTTGAAATTTTATTCAGTGTCATGTTTGTCATTTTACTTTATACTTATACCAATGGTGTGATATATAGCAATACTTATTTTTTAGTGTGTACTTTTTATACTTATTATTATTATTATTATTATTATTATTATTATTATTATTATTATTATTATTA
>OVBE01008377.1:0-17264 GCA_900406425.1 Iberis pinnata | reverse complement strand
TTGAATGAATGTTGAATAATGACGTGGAAAAAAGAGAAAATGATGTAGAGTGAAAAAGAGGATGTTGAATGTTGAAACCATTATTGACACTCAGTACAAATTTGTGCAAACTTTAGGCAAATTATTAATTTATCATTTTCAGACAACAAATAAATAATTTCAAAAGNGTTGAATGAATGTTGAATAATGACGTGGAAAAAAGAGAAAATGATGTAGAGTGAAAAAAAGGATGTTGAATGTTGAAACCATTATTGACACGCAGTACAAATTTGTGGAAACTTTAGGCAAATTATTATTTTATCATTTTCAGACAACAAATAAATAATTTCAAAAGAAAAAAAAAAGAAAAGAAGAAAAGAAAGAGTGCAGGAAGATCACGTGACACGTGACGGTCCATTCACATCAGCTAATTTTACTCGATTGGCCCCATTCTTTTTGGATCCGTTTCGATTCCATTTTCACCTTCTCCGATGTTATCGCCGGCGAATTGTGAGTCAGAAGAGACCCCAGCTTCTTCTGGATCCGAGCCGGAACACCTGTCTCTTGTCCTCTGGTTACCAAATCCCTCCGGTTCCGAAGAAGCTGCTCAGACGAAGCTCTTGGACGGAGAGATGAGTAGCAGGAGATCCACGAGCCTCAATTGTAATTCACCTAAAGAGAGTGAGATAGGAGAACGTAGAGCTTCCCAGAGCATGAAGTCCTCTTCGCCGCCGCTACTGATGCTGACGAACACTTGTCAGGTTCGGAGGTCGCCCAGATTTACGCCGGTCGATGGAAAAATCGAGAATGTATGCTCTGTTCCGGTAACGGGAAAGTTCTTGTCGAGGAAGAGAAAAAGTTGTAGTGCCATCGTTAAGGTTAGTCATTAATATAATGCAGCTCACTTAGAACAAAGTGCGATTAATTATCGTCTTCGTTTCGTTGATGAATCTGGTTGTTTTTGTTCATCGATTGATGCAGAATGAAAGCCTAGATTCTGAGGAATTGACATTCAAGTAAGTAAAAGCTCTAGAGATAAACATCATTCAACGTTAAACTAACTTTTCTCTTGGAAAATAGAGTATGTTATTGGTTGATATAGATAAACAATCTTCCATGAAACTGATGCAGAGACATAGCTGTGATTGCCAAGAGCTTGGAGATGGAAATCGTTACCGAGTGCCAAGACAAGAACAAAAATGCTGAAGAAAGATCACAAGGTCCAGCTAAGAGGAAAGTAGACAGTAATACATTATCTTCAAGCGTCAAGTGTTCTAACCATGATCTCATCAGCTATGAAGGAATGAGAAGATCTCCAAGATTATCTAAGGGCATGGAGAATAAGGGAGAAGAAGATATAAGGAATTCTAAGGATCAAGAGAAGCATGTGGCATTTCGAAAATCATCCATAAGATCTCCAAGGCTATCTGGATTTGTTGAAAATGGCAATGGGGAAACTTTAGACGCAGTAAAAATTTGTGGCCCGGCATTACTTGGTGCGAAACAGGTGAATGGAAATGAGAAGCTGATACAAATTATGGAGAATGGTAACTGTTGTGAGGATATAAAGAAATGTGAAGGTGATGACCTGGTTACATCCAAGCAGGTGCTATTAAATTTTCCTTCAGGTTGCACCAAGCCTACTGTAAATGGTACTAAGGGCAAGACGTTAGGGAAACCAAGATCTTCTAACCTAAAAGCTGGTGATTTTCACACTAGCCCTTTGAAAGAAAATAGTATGATTAATGGATTAACAATGACAACCACTTTGGTGGAACAAGTATCGATGGAGTATTCACTTCAGGGTAATACTAGCACTTGTACTGCTGGTGATAAGGGAATAACTGAGGAATTGCATAGTAATTCTACTATGATTTATCTCTCTGAAAACGACCAAGAGCCAGCTAAGAAAATAAAAGATTTGTTTGAATATTCGTATATGGGAAGTTCACATGGAGATATTTCGATACAAGCTGCAAGTGGATCTACGCATGGAAGTCTCGCTTCATTGGATAGTCCAACTAAATCAACCAAGGGAAAGGGCGAGCGGGTAACCCGGACGGCTGTCCATGAGCAGCATGATCGAAGTATCTGTTTCTTTGTCGGAGAGCCAATTGCTTGCGAGGAGGCTCAAGAAAGATGGCGCTGGAGATATGATCTCAAGGTAATGGTGTGTACATAATAGAACTATCTCTTTGTCTATCCTAGTAGATAGCATATCTTTCCAATCAAACACAACGACCTCATTTGTTTTTTTCGTTCTTGGAATTATAAATTTCATTTATTTTCAGGAAAGCAGGTCCAAGAGTAGAGCCCAACAGTCACAGTAAGTACTAGATATTTTTTTTTTAATTCAGTGTATTATCTTTGTTCTACTATACATTCATTATCCTGAGTGATTCTTTTGAAGAGATGACGAAGACAAGATTGTTGCAAATGTGGAATGGCATTATTCGCATGCAAATGTTGAGGGGAACATCTTTAGCCTTGGAGATTTTGTCAACATAGAGGTAAAACGTGCTTATCATGAATATGGTATTCTTTGCCTCAGTATCCTTGTACTGCTTTCTGCTTTTTATTTCGTTACAAAGCTTTTTCATTAAAGAGTCTTGGCTTTTCTCGAATGCTTGTTCTTTGTGAAAAGAAGATACATAGCTAATCAAATGTCCATCTCCAAAATGGTACCTGATCATTATAAGAACTGTACAGGGTGAAGAAGAAGAGAATCATGTTGGCAAGATAGTAGAATTTTTTAAGACAACGGATGGAGAAAGCTACTTCCGAGTTCAGTGGTTTTACAGAGCAACGGATACAGTGTGTATACAAGTTCTTTGCTTGGTTAATTTTTTGCTCTGCCACAACTAGTTACTCATTTTTCCAATGTTTGTAGGTAATGAAACAGCAAGCTACTTATCATGACAAAAGGCGTCTCTTCTATTCTACTGTAATGAATGACAATCCAATAGATTGTATTATATCTAAAGTTACTGTTTTACAAGTATCACCTAGGGTATGCTGAGTAAAGCTCTTTCTCTTTTTGTATTTTACAATTTTAACATATCTGGTCAATTTTCTTCAGTCTTCATTTGAATTTTTAAGTTTTCTGAAATTCTGATTTTGCAGGTAGGACTGAAGCCCAATTCTATAGACTCTGACTTCTATTTTGATATGGAGTATTGCGTGGAATATTCAACATTTCAAACCTTGAGAAACTGTAAGCAATATGTACAAATCAGCGTATGACTAATCAATTAGAAAGGGACATATCTGTTTTTTCTTTATTTCTTTTAGTAAAACAGATGTCAAAGTTTATAGCAGTTATACACAATTTCTTTGAATAAGATTCTAGGAACATGAGCTTGAGTGTTCTTGGTTTTTTGTCTCACTTAGATCTTTATATACACTGTCTTTATATAAGATCGTAGGCGCAGGAGCTTGAGCATTTCTGCTTTTTTTTGTTTGTCTCAGTCAGATCTTTCGAAAACAAGCTTGAGTGTGGCGCCAATTTGGTACCTACGGAGTCCAATGAATCTTTTCCGGAAAACAAAAAATTTATCGAAGAACTTCATGTACTTGATCTTTACAGTGGTTGTGGTGGAATGTCAACTGGGCTGAGTCTTGGAGCCAAAATTTCTGGTGTTGATGTCGTGACGGTACTTGCTTTAAGTAATTAATCTGTATCTCTTTAACTTAGGTAACAGCTCCTCTGGCACTCAGTTTCATCTATATAATGGGATTCTGTTTCTTCTTCTCTAGAAATGGGCTGTTGACCAGAATAGGGCCGCGTGTGAGAGCTTGAAATTAAACCATCCAGAGACACTGGTAAGATTCAACACTAATGTTTCCAAATGCTAGATCACTCTAGGAGAACTATACCAAATCTGATGATGCCGTCTTTGTTTGCAGGTTAGGAATGATGCTGCTGGAGACTTCCTCCTACTTTTGAAGGAGTGGGATAAACTATGCAAGCGCTATGTTTTTGATAATGATCAGAAAACTGTTACATCAAGATCCGTAAATCCAACAAGAGAACCCAGTGAAAGTAGCTCTTCTAGTGACGATGATTCAGAACCTGAGGAGTACGAAGTTGAAAAGCTGGTTGATATATGTTATGGTGATCCTGGCAAGACAGGACAATCTGGCCTGAAATTTAAGGTATGTCTGGAAGCCATATGTTGCAACATTCTTGTTGACTGAAAGTTTGAAACCTTATTTCTTAGGAGTATAATAATGTTGTTTCAGCTTCTAGAACTTTTAAGATAGATATTCTGCATGTCTTGGATCTCTTATGATCTCGTAGTTTTCTGAAAATGAATTTATGCTCATCACTCTTTCATTAGGTGCACTGGAAAGGATACAGCAGCAGCGAAGATACATGGGAGCCAGCAGAAGAATTAAGGTATTTGTTTTTAAATTATGTTAGAAAGGGCTCCTGTTATTTTCTGGATCCAAATAACATTTTTGAAAATTTAGCAATTGTCAAGATGCCATGCGGGAGTTTGTAACAAGTGGATTTAAAAACAAGATCTTGCCACTACCTGTAAGATTCCTTTTCTTTGCCTCTAAATTGAATGCTTGATCTTCGAAAGTTGTATAATTGTATTGCACTGAAAATCTGAAAATGTTTTCAATGACTATAATCCAGGGTAGTGTCGGTGTGATATGTGGTGGACCTCCATGCCAAGGAATTAGTGGCTATAACCGCTTCAGGAATGTTGATTCTCCGTTGACTGATGAAAGAAATCAGCAAATTATAGTTTTCATGGACATAGTGGAGTATCTGAAACCTTCGTTTGTGCTAATGGAAAATGTTGTTGATATTCTGCGGTTGGATAAAGGTTCTCTTGGGAGATACGCATTAAGCCGTCTTGTACACATGAGGTACCAAGCAAGGCTAGGTATAATGACAGCTGGTTGCTATGGTCTTTCCCAATTTCGCTCCCGAGTTTTCATGTGGGGAGCTGATCCAAACATGGTGAGTATATATATAGGCCTCTTTTAACTTCCTCAAGCTGAAATATTTGGTATTTGATTTCAGAACCTACCTCCGTTTCCACTTCCAAGCCATGATGTTATTGTCAGATATGGGTTTCCACTTGAGTTCGAGGTAACATAATTGTAAAATTGGTGACTATTTCATAGTCTGTCTTGGCACTGTTGTTCTACCAATTTAACCCATCTTGGTTTTACTTTTCATGTTTCAGCGGAATGTAGTTGCTTATGACGAAGGCCAACCTAGAAAACTTGAAAAAGCTCTGGTTCTAAAAGATGCAATATCGGATCTTCCTCATGTAAGTTTCATATCCACTAGATTCATCTGGAGATCAAGGCTGATTCAATATATTTACAACAAGTCTTGTTTCATTTCACAACTGTAGGTGTCCTATGACGAAGTCCGCGAAAAAATGCATTATGAAAGTCTCCCAGAGACAGATTTTCAGAGATACATTAGATCAAGCAAACGTGGTATGTTGGACCGGTTTGCATTTCTGTGACCAGTCACTTGCATATTCCATATGTTACTCACACGTTATTGTTTTGCCTCGTCAGATATGACTGGCTCTGCAATTGATAACTGTGGGAAAGGGACAATGCTATTGCATGATCACAGGCCGTTCTATATGTTTGAAGATGATTACATCCGAGTTTGTCAAATCCCAAAGAGGAAGGTACACATTTCTCTCTACTAATGAAACAATTTCCGATCCTCCAGCCATGAGATTCTCACTGTAGAGGAGTTTGTAGGGAGCTAATTTCAGGGATCTTCCGGGTTTAATTGTAAAAGACAATACAGTTTATCGTGATCCATCAATGAAACCGGTGCTGCTACCATCAGGAAGGCCTTTGGTAAAGTCTCCTCTTATATCGAAGTTTCAAAAATGAGTATACGTATATTTAATCAGCTCACTTATGGCTCCTTGGTAGGTACCAGACTACGTCTTTACTTTTCAGCAAGGGAAATCTAAAAGGTATCCTCTCTTGACCTCTTCCTATTTGTTGAACCTTCCCATGTTTTTTAAATTTCTATGTTTCCAGACCATTTGCGCGTCTTTGGTGGGATGAAACTGTTCCGACTGTTCTAACGGTCCCGAGCTGCCACAATCAGGTTTCCTTAGAAGCCATTCCTCTACAGTTTTTCAATCAGATCTATCTTTTGTTTTTTACACTAACATTCTTTAAGAGTTTTTGGTATGTACAGGCGTTATTGCATCCAGAGCAAGATCGAATACTAACCATAAGAGAATGCGCACGGCTTCAAGGATTCCCAGATTACTTCCAGTTCTGTGGAACCGTTAAACAAAGGTACATACTTTGACAAACCTGAGACAGTTGAATCAGAGTACTAAACAAATCTAACTCATTCACTGGTTTTTTTTCTTTTTTTCTTTTCAATTTCGACAGGTATTGTCAGATTGGAAATGCAGTGGCTGTCTCCGTTTCTCGTGCATTGGGTTATTCTCTGGGTATGGCTTTTAAGGGTGTAGCTCGTGACGAGCATCTCATAAAACTTCCACAGAACTTCTCTCATTCAAGTTGCCTTCAACTTCAAGAAGCTATCCCTCACTAAAAAAAAAAACAAACTTGGACAATCAGCAGACAGTAGCAGCAAAAGTGTTGTACCATTACCATTATTTATTCTCCATGAGGCTTGATTCAAACGGCCACGTTTGGCCTCAGAATTATCAAAATTCTCATTAAAGTTAGCATTTTTTTCTTTTTTTGTGTGCTTCTCAGGAAGCTCATATGTATTAATCTTGTATTAACATCTGATTTATGGTGCAAAACCAGCCTTTTTTCATTTAATTTATGGTCTTTAAAACTTTAGGATCAAATCCTCACTATCGGCTTATTTGCCTTTCTTTTGAAGAAAATAGAAGCTGTTTTTTATCTTCAACCTTTTAAAAAATTATTAGATAGTATATATTTAAAAATAATAATTCAAAATTATATCAAAATTTATAATTTATCGGACTCTCAAAAAAGCGTTTTGTTTTGTTTTATTTAGACACAGAAAAAACACAAATTTAATGATGGTTGTTACATGACGCTTATGTATGCAGTGCTAATTATTTGATATATACAGTGATCATGCATTTTGTGCACATAAGACCATGAAGTTATACACTAATTGCATGATATACATAGTCAAATGGTATTGTGTAAATGCATCTATACGGGTATACCAGTTTACACAATATCTAAACTCATTTTCTTCAGAGTTGACTGTCCATCTTTGCCATCTTCTTTGCCACCTCCTTTCTTTCCATCATTTTCGTCACCTCCATCTACGCCATAAAATGGTGATTATTCATTGGTTCATAAAGCAGACTAGATCTTCAATGAATCATGTACACTATTTGAAAAATGTGTCCATCAACAACATTGTTATGACCATTGATAGTTAGCATTATGTATTATAGCATCGTGTATATATATTTCAAGTGTTGTGTACTCAAACTTGTATTATCTTTTCATGTTTTTGTGATTACATATAACAATTATCAATTTGATAAAAGGTATTATTTTAGATGTTGAAATGGTTACTACTTGAATCAAATTACTAAAATGTTTAAAACTTTAAGAGAAAGATTTTATTGAAGGATAATAGAAAAATAAAGAGAATTTTTTTCATTTTCCAAATTAAATGAAACAAATGTCTATTTATAAAGTATGAAATAAATCTTGTTATAATTTTAATTTTTTGACAATATATGCGTATAAAAGAAAAGTCTGAAAATCTGTATAATAATTTAGGATGTGACAGAAGAACGAATGAAGGGTATAATAGATATAGAAAATATTGAATAGAACTTGGGTTCATCCCCGTGGGAACGAGTTCTTCTTCATTACCCACATATATAAGAAGCTTTGTTTACTAAGCTTGAATCTCCAATTCTATGTTTCTATATCCAATATCGTTTCCACCTTCTCAGAAACTAAATCAAGTCATGTTGCCTTGAGCTAGAAAGAGCAGCTTGTGTCACTTAAAACATAATCGCTTGGAGATGAAGAAGATGATGGTATGTGATTCATACTTGCAGGCCAGGAACACTACATCCTTGAAAGTTCTAATACCACACGAGACAATAAGAAATCTTATTAATTACACACTTTAATAAGAATTATTTAGATAATCTTACAGATTTGTTTAATCAGATTAACTCGACCTCAAGAACTCTTGATTCGACATTGACCAGTTCCTAAACTACCCTGTCTCACACACACCAACAGGTGTGTAACACTCGTTTTTTACTCACCAATGAGAAACCCAAAACCCTCGTAATCTTTCTCTCACGATCAAACTCTATCTCTCTGGTTTTTCTTTCTTAAAGTCTTGCTAGGTTAACAACCTCCTTCGCTTTTTATCCTTGCTTAGATATCTAATTCTTCCTTTTAGAATCTTTCTTTATTCTTGATTTTCTTATATCTTTTTGTTGAGATGTTTTTGTTCTTCTCGATTTCCTTATCTCTTCTTGTCAATATCTTCTTGTTCTGATCCTCACTTTGGCGCCAAGTCACCCAACTTCCATTCTTTAATAATTGCAATTTTGGTCATCCAAAGTCTCAGACTTAACAATCTCCCCCTGTTTATTTGAATGTCTGAACCCAAGCACCTGTTCACACCAACTAAGTAACACCACAACTAATATATAACATTCATAAGTGCATTAGTCACAGAGCAACCATAAAGACAATTATGTAACAAGCAGTTTAACTGCAACACCCAAAATAAGATCTATTCAACACAAAAGGTTTGTGAATGTGAGTCACACACTCATAGGACAAGAAAACACATATATAGTTCAAGGAAACTAAAACAGATAAACATGTATCACACACACACATAGTTCATGAAAAGAGAAAAACAAAACAGAGAACTGTTTTAGAATAGAGAACTAAAACAGTTATTAGTTGCCTTCATTATTAGCAGCTGCATCTGCATCAATATCATCACCGTATTCTCCCCCTACTTGAGAGCACATTTAAATAAACATCAAGGACGTTAAGAAATGCGAAGTGTGAAAGAGAACTTACCTTGAATTCGACGTTTGATGTGGCGAGCAAATGCAATGAGCTGATCAAGATCATCCACGAGAGACTGTCCAGACTGAGCAAAAGTTGGAGCATGATTCTCTGACCCACGTCCAGCCTTAGGATCCATAATGATTGATAGCCCGAAACCAGTAATATCCAGATCCGTAGGTTAGACAGAAACCCCTCTTTGAAAATAGAGCATATGGTAAATCAGATGAGGAAAAATGATCTTGCGTTCAGAATCGTAGTCGGCCCTACTCAGCTCAATAATCTGATCATACACCAGTTGTCCAAAGTTGATCGGCTTGTTCTCACGAAGAGCATGAAGCGACATAAGCTTCTCTTTGACCATGGTAGTCCTGTATGTAGATGGGATCCAATTAAAGCAGCAGAGAACCTATAACACCTGACTGACCGGAGTAAGATGAACAGACCGCATCTGACCCCAACTAGTTATCTTACCACCTGTAAGGGACTTGACAGCAGCATCAATTTTATCCTTTTTCCAAGAATTTTCAGCAGTAGTAGGGGGTAAGGCAAACACAACATTGATGATAGTTGGAGAAAAATCATACAATTTGCCGCGGAGATACAAAACCAAAACATCACCACAATGTTCAATATGTGGCAGATTAGTCAAAAATTCAAAAAGACAGTCAGAACATAAGGTGAAAGATCACGAATGGCATAGCTAAGCCCACAATTTTCAACAATTTTCCATACCTCTTGCACCTCGCTTTGAGTTGGATGAAGTGATCGTTGATCGAGAAAGGAGCGCTTTTGGAGATCGGAGAACCGAGAGGCGGCGACAGAGGAGGCGAACCGTTGATTGCGAGGTTCCTTCTTTAATTTTTGAGTTAAGCGGAAATCTTCAACAGTTCTTTGAGAAAACTGTGCACGGTAAGCATCACAACGTTCTCGGCGATTGATGTATTGAGTACCTGGTGGGACAGATCTAGCAACCGAAACCGAAGAGGATGGCGACGAAGCTTTGCTTGGAGCCAGCGGGACCTCGGCGCTAGTTGGACCCTCGAAGATTGGTCGTTTCCCTGCTCGTTTGGATTGACGAGCGAGATTCCGAAGAGAAATGTCTTCATCAGTTGCTGCGGGGGCGGTTGTTGCGCGGAGGAGCGGATGGCATCGGACATGAATTTTCCGGCTTGAGATCGTGTGTTGCGCATGTCTCACACAGCAGTTAGGGTTTCAAATTGAGAGAGAAAGAGGAAATGGGAATGACACACGCGGAAACAATAACCTGCGAATCATAATAAACTAAAGAAGCAATTAGAGTACATGGGCCTTGGCCCAATTTCCATTTTTCAAAAGATTAAGCATGAATTCTTTTAAGCCCAAAATGAGATTAAGCCCACTATGAAAACATAATGTGATAGCAGATTTGCACATAAGACAAGACGAACATATGACTAAGTAGAGTAGCAAGAGAGGTCCCCATGTAAGGCACAAGACATGTACCAGAGATATTCAGGTAAAAACCAACAGTAAAGATTAAACCCAAAATTAATACCAACATTTGAAAGAATATTTAGAATCGAATAAAAGACAGGCCCAAGTAATGAAGTAATCATAATCTGATGCCTAATGTCTACATGCTTTGTTCTAGAATGTTGTCCATGGTTTTTTGAGATATTAATTGCACTCATGTTATCACAATGAACAAGTAGTGTTTCAGAGCTCATACCGTAGCCACTTAGAATTTGTCTCATCCATAAAAGTTGTGTGCAACAATTTCTTAGGGAAATATATTCCGCTTCTGTAGTAGAGAGAGAAACACAATTATGCTTCTTACTGTGCCATGAGACAAGGTTATTACCGAGAAAGAAACACCCTCCTGATGTGCTCTTACGATCATCTAAGCAACCTGCCGAATCTGCATCGCAAAAATCTGCGAGATTGACATTAGTTTCTTTTGTGTAATACAAACCATAATCTGTTGTACCCTTAACGTATTTGATGATACGTTTTATTGCAGTAAGATGTAACTCTTTTGGATTTGCTTGATATCGAGCACATAGACCAACACTCAAACACAGATCTAGTCGACTATCGGTTAGATATAGGAGACTACCAATCATTTCTCTATACATCGTTTCTTCCACTTTCTTCCCAGATTCATCTTTTGACAGCTAGTTAGTGTGCTCATTGGTGTTTTTTCCGTTTTGCTTGCTTCCAGACCAAATCTTTTCACCAAGTTCCTTGCATAGTTGGATTGAGAGACAAAGATCCCTTGTTCGGATTGCTTTACTTGTAGACCTAGAAAATAATTGAGCTCTCCCACCATGCTCATTTCAAATTCTTTTGTCATAGTCCAAACAAATTCATCAATCATCTTCTGATTTGTACTCCCAAAAATAATATCATCAACATAGATTTGAGCAATCATAATTTCTCCTTCCTTGTGTAAGATGAACAAGGTTTTATCCAAACTTCCACGCCTGAATCCTGATTTCACTAGATGAACTGTCAGTCGTTCATACCAAGCCCTTAGAGCTTGCTTAAGCCCATAGAGAGCACGATTAAGCTTGTACACATAGTTTGGAAACTGTGGGTCTTCAAACCCTTTGGGCTGTTGCACATATACTTCTTCGTNAGAGCACGATTAAGCTTGTACACATAGTTTGGAAACTGTGGGTCTTCAAACCCTTTGGACTGTTGCACATATACTTCTTCGTGTAACACACCATTCAGAAACGCACTTTTCACGTCCATTTGATACAGTTTGATTCTTAGCTTACATGCCAACCCAAGGAGCAATCTTATAGATTCTAGTAGTGCAACTGGTGCAAAGGTCTCATCAAAGTCAATACCTTTGATCTGTGAATATCCTTGTGCTACAAGTCTTGCTTTGTTCCTAATCACATTCTTCATCAGTATTGTTCTTGTATATCCACTTAGTTCCAACAATATTTACATGATCTGGTTTGGGAACCAAATTCCAAACATCCAATCCTGTGAATTGTTCGAGTTCTTCATGCATAGCAGTTGTCCAGAACTCATCTCCGAGGGCCTCATTCACAGTCTTCGGTTATGTAAATGACAAGAAACAAGCTAGTTTCACCATCTCTTTAAAATCAATCACTCTTTTTCATGTTTTTATTTCACCCATAATGTCTCCTATGATATCCCTTGAACAGTGATTTATGTGAACTGATGGTTCAGGTACCTCTTCATTTCCTTCAGCTTGACTTACTCTTTCCTTTTCTGTGTCAGGTTCTTTGGAGGTGACTGAGTCCGGCATTGAGTTGTGTTCAGGTTCTGCATTCTGTGTAGCACATGGATCTATGTGTAGTACATCACTGATTCTGACTTGTTGCCTATCATCAAAAACCACATTAACTGATTCACATATGGTTTTGGTCCTTTTGTTGTAAACGCGAAATGCCATGCTGTTTGTACCATACCCCAGAAACATGCCTTCATCACTTCTAGAATCAAATTTCCCAAGACTATCTTTGTCATTTAGGAGGTAACAGGTACACCCAAAAACATGAAAATAGCTGAGATTTGGAGTCTTTCCCTTCCAGATTTCATATGGAGTGGTCTTGGTACTAGGCTTTACGTATACTTTATTGATTATGTAGCATGCAGTATTCACTGCCTCATCCCAGAACCTGTGTGACACATCATTTCCATGAAGCATAGCTCTTATCATTCCTTGAAGGGTTCGATTCTTTCTTTCCACAATTCCATTTTTTTGTGGAGTCATAGGGGCTGAAAACTGATGACGTATTCCTGTTCTTGATAGAATTTCTCAAATGTTTTGTTTTGAAACTCTCCACCATGACCGCTTCTGATTTGAGCAATACCTCTTTTGTCTGATTTTAGTTGGAGGAATAGAATCTTAAACTTTCAACTGCTTCTGATTTTTCTCTTAAAAAACGTACCCAAGTGTATCTAAAGTAGTCATCCACCAGAACAAAGATATATTTCTTCGCAGCAATACTGTCAGTTTGTATCGGACCCATCAAGTCCATATCAACTAAGTCAAGAATTTGCTTAGTACTTATCTGAGTGACTTGTTTATGTTGAACTCGGATTTTCTTTCCCTTAGCACATGCATCGCACACTTTATCCATCACTGATTCTAATGAGGGTATCCCACGAACTACTCCAGCTTGAACTAACCTTTGAAGTCCATGTGTGTTCATATGCCCAAGCTTTCTGTGCCTCAAATCAGTTTGTGTTTCAACAGCCGTAAAACACTTATGTTGTGGTTTCCAGAGATAACATTTATTACCAGATCGTATTCCTGATAACATGACTTCATTATGTTCATTTAGTGCCTTGAAATCTACTATGGTAAACACAACTATTAATCCTTCATCACATAGCTGGCTAATACTAATAAGATTTGCTTTGAGGCCTTCAACATAGTATACATTAACAAGCTGTGGATGCTCTGGATCATCAATATTTCCTACACCATGTATTTTTCCTTGAATCCCATCACCAAACGTCACCTTTCCGCTTTTGACTTTAGTGATAGAGTTCAGTGTATATGATTGTCCAGTCATATGTCTCGAGCACCCGCTTTCAAAGTACCATGCTTCATATTCTTGA
Organism: Iberis pinnata; assembly: GCA_900406425.1. Taxonomy (NCBI): domain Eukaryota; kingdom Viridiplantae; phylum Streptophyta; class Magnoliopsida; order Brassicales; family Brassicaceae; genus Iberis; species Iberis pinnata. The sequence goes on along the minus strand of OVBE01008377.1, from coordinate 3,671 downwards.
GCTTTGGCAGAGGCATAAGAAATGTCATTCACTTCTTCTGAATGTGTGGTAGCTGTGTGACACACAACACTAAAACTTTGCAGAGTTACTTGATCATAACTTCCTTCAATAGATTCATAAACTTGTCTTCTTGCATACTGAATATCCTTTAGAATACAAGCCTTTAGAAACTTCGTTGGTTCCACATAGCACTCCCCCATACTCCAAGCTCTTTTAATCCGCGTGCGAATAGTGTAACATTGTTTCCAACTATGTCCAGATATACCACAAAAGTGACATCCTCTCTTGACCTGTACTTTCTTGGCTACCTTTCCTTCAACGACTTTTATGTTGATTGGTGCCTTTGCCTGTTTTGGAATAAAGTTTGACATATCCTTGTACTCAGAAGTAGAGTAAGATTCTGCTCCTTGAAAACCAAGTCCCCAATTCACTTTTGGGGGTTGCCCAATGCTTAAGATTTGATCGAGACTCTTTGTTACACTGTTAAGCATTCTGAGTTTTTTGTGATTCTCTGTCAACTTTTGTTCCAACTCTTGTTGCTTTCTCCTCTCTTGTTCAACTATCTCAGAGAGCCTTCCTAACCTCGGATTCATCTCCTGATTTTCTTTTAGATGAATAGCCAATTCCTCTTTAAGTTGCATGCATTTAGTTCCTTTTTCTTTTACTAAATTGTTTTCTCCTTTTGGCTCATCCTTGATACCTTCACCCTGTTCCATCTCCAGTATGTTTAAGTGAGCCTTCAGCATAGCTTTTTCTTTCATCAGCAAAATATTTTCATTGCTCAACATCACACATTTGACATACATGTTCTTGATCTCCAATTTGGGATCAATGTGTTCATCATCAGATTCCCCCTCTGATGATTCTGCTTCTACACAAACATCAGTGTGTGACACAAGAGCAACAAAGTTCAACATTAATTCTTCTTCTTCTTCATCTCCATCTGACTCAGTGTCACTGAAACAGAGAAGAGATTTGTCAGTTTTCTTCAGATAACTAGGACACTCATTTCTTGTATGCCAAAATCCTTTGCATTCAATGCATTTGAGCTCTTTTCTCTTCGTAAGTGGGCATTCACTCCTGAAGTGTCCATACCCTTCACATTCATGACATTGTAAGTCTTTCTTCCGAGCACTTCTATCAACTTCATTATGTGAATTTCTAGAACCAGTTCTATCTCCTTCCTGTTTCTGGAATCGGTTCTGAGTTCTATTATGTCCTTTCTTAAACCGTTTCACCATTTTATTGAAGTTTTTCGCCATGAGGCTCAAATTTTCTTCAATTTGTTGAACCCGATTGTCCTTAGTCTGAGTTATGAAGGCTATTCCCTTGGATTTAGTTGGTTTATCATTCTCAATTTCCAATTGATCGAACTTCATGTCATCGGTGTTCATTGACATTTTTAGTACGGCTTTGTGAGCATGATACTTAGGAGGTAAGCATCTGAGCCGCTTCTTAACAAGCTTTTTCTCCTTGTATTTCTTACCGAGAATAGTTGCTTCTTTTGAAATATAGCTTAGTTTAGTAGCAAAGCTCGTGATTGACTCATCATTATCCTTTTTTAGAATTTCAATTCGAGATGCGAGGTGATCTATCCTTGTCCTTTGTACATTGCTACCACCTTCAAAGTGTGTGACCAGTGTATCCCATGCATCTTTAGCAGCTTCACATCCCTGAATGAGTTCAAACTATTCGAGACCAACAACCATGAATATGGCAAAGATAGCTTTGGAGTTGAATTTTGAGGCTGATTTTTCTACTTCAGTCCATTTGTCAATAGGTTTAGGTATCACCTTTTGGTTTTCATCAACCATAGTAGGTTCCTTCCATCCATAAACAACTGCTGTCCATGCATCTTCATCCATGCTCCTGATGACATGTCTCATACGAGCTTTCCAATGACCGAAATTACCTTCATCAAGCATTACAGGTTTCTGTACTGCAATCAATTCCTTAATTGTTTCCATGATGTTCCTAGGATCTCAACCTGTGTGTGATTATGAAATTAACGAGGTGACCCTCTTTGATACCAATTGAAAGTTCTAATACCACATGAGACAATAATAAATCTTATTATTAACACACTTTATTAAGAACTATTTAAAAAATCTTACAGATCTGTTTAATCAGATTAACTCAACCTCAAGAACTCTTGATTCGACACTGACCAGTTCCTAAACTACCTTGTCTCACACACACCAAAAGGTGTGTAACATTTGTTTTTCACTCACCAATGAGAAACCCAAAACCCTCGTAATCTTTCTTTCACGATCAAGCTCTATCTCTCTGGTTTTTCTTTCTTAAAGTCTTGCTAGGTTAACAACCTCCTTCGCCTTTTTATCCTTGCTTAGATCTCTAAATCTTCCTTTTAGAATCTTTCTTTATTATTGATTTCCTTATATCTTTTTGTTAAGATATTCATGTTCTTCTCGATTTCCTTATCTCTTCTTGTCAATATCTTCTTGTTCTGATCCTCACGTTGGCGCCAAATCACTCAACTTCCATTCTTTAATAATTGCAAGTTTGGTCCTCCAAAGTCTCGGACTTAACAATCCTCTCTTTTTTCTATCAAAGGTTGGTCCTTTTTTGTTATATTATAGTTCAGTCTATACACGCTTCTCATATAATGTTGTAGATATTGCTTATGTATGTTCTTCTCATATAATAATAATACTCCTTAATGCAGTTTTAGGGATCTTTTAGATTTTTGGATCAAATGTATCTAAAATTCAGTTGTAGAGAGAAACAAAGGAAATAGGCTTCACGGCTTCAAGTTGTGGATAGGAAGTTGACCGCAACGAACAAGCTCTTGATGGAGGAGAATGATAGGTTGCAGAAGCAAGTGTCACACCTAGTTCATGAAAAGAGCTACTTCTGTCAACACAGTACTCCCAACGTAAGAAACAATATCTTTAAGATTAGTAGTTTGTTTAACTTTAAAACAAGAGTTCCATATTGATTTTATTTTATCTTTTGATTCCAGGCTTTCACTTCCAAGTAAAGACACAACCTGTGAATCGGTGGTGACAAGTGGTCTAGAGCCTAGAAGGATATGTGTCGATAGAATCATTCCTATGCAATGATCTACTCCTACTACCTTACATATGGAGGGGCTTCTTCAACTTTGATCTAGTACTAGAGTTTAAGATAATTGCTTGTAAATTTATATTGAAACACCACTCTAACTAGTTACACTTGATGTAAAACAAAGCCTTTGATGAATACAATTTGCCATTCATTCAAAAGAAAATGTTGAACCTGATGCTCAATTGTGGTTCCTGTTGTAGCATTCCATGTTGCTGTTTGCATAGATTATGGTTAAGAGTACGATAGTGATTCCAAAGAAGAGAGGAAGAAAATCAATCTAAATCCTTTGAAAATTTTAATCTTTTCGAAAAAAATAATAAGTAAGAAACAAAAGTATGCTAGAAACACCAGAAGTAAGAAAGAAAACAAAACAAAACATGTGTTCTTTCACATTTAAAATAACAGAGTTTTATGATGATCCACCATAACTTTTGTCGAATCCCTACAAAGTATAAAATACAAAATAATTAAGACATAACATATAACTCAAATAGAAATAGTATAAATAATTAAGACATAACTTTCTGTCCTGAAACGTTCCTTTAAGTTCTGAAATGACCCGAACGCATAGATATCCTGAAATA